>CM035799.1:42353228-42385728 GCA_020466265.1 Siphamia tubifer | reverse complement strand
CTGTGTACTTCCTCAAACCCTCAGACTGACGGCCCAGACGTAACGCAGACACATCATCCAGTGAGACTGAACAAACCACACACGTTATATATATATATATATATATATATATATATATATATATATATATGTATATATATATATATATATATATATATATATATATATATATATACATACATACATACAATGGCTCCAGCAGATACCAGGAACAACAAAGAGCTCTGTACAAAAGAGCGCATTGCTAGGAACAGCTAAGATCCTGCGCAGAACCCTCAGGCCCCCAGGCTTCCGGTAGAGGACCCGAGTCTGAAGGAGACACTGCCCATGTGGGGCGAGAGGAATTTATATATATATATATATATATATATATATATATATATATACACACCCTGTTAGAGACATACACACATAGTATAGAATATTTATTTTTTTCCTGGTAGATTCATATTTACATTGCTTTTGCTGCAGGGGTCACAGTCATGCAGGGGAGTGTTTACTGATCCACATGTTTTGGGAATAAAACTTCCTGGACCAGCCCCTTTTGTAAATAAAGGTGAACCATTGGGACTCACTGACTTCCAGAGAAACACATTTTCTTTAGTTACGTAAAGATCAGATAATTATTTAAAAACTGAAACATTTCCTAGATAATAAAAAAAATTAAGATAAATGCTATTTTGACTGACTGTCAAAATACAATACTATGAGTTTTAGAGTGAAAACGTAAACTTAGATGTGTGTTCAGATGTGTAACTCAGATGTGTATATTTATGAGTTACTGAGTGACTGTGGAAGCCTAAACCCCTAACTCCAACCCACTGAAACCCTAACCGCAAGCCCCCAACCCTAACCCACTGTCCCTAAACCCATTAACCCCATCCCCTTACTCCAATGCCACTAACACGAACCCACTAGCCCCCAATCCACTAACCCTAACCCCAACCTACTAACCTGAACCCACTAACCCGTAAATGAGTAAAGGCTTAGGGCTAAACCTTTAACTTTAACCCACTAACCCTAACTAACCCACAGATCACTATGTCTATAAAAGCACTAGAATTTTTAGTATAAATAACAACAGCCTGATGAAGCCTTTAGAACTAGAACGTTCTGGAACAGATCTAGGATCAGCTGCTTCTTATCAAAAAAATTCACAAAGCAAAAACTCCACCCTAAAGGGACTTTGAATCCAGAGGAAACGTAAGAGTTTAATGTTGACTTATTATATTTCAAACGAGGTCATGATCCTGGTCTTTAGGGTTAGGGATTTTCCAGTTTAATGTTATCTTCTTGTATTTTCCAGTTTGGTGTTATATTCTGGTATTTTCCAGTTTGGTGTTATATTCTGGTATTTTCCAGTTTAATGTCATATTCTTGTATTTTCCAGTTTAATGTTATATTCTTGTATTTTCTAGCCCTTGGAGACAAGTAAAAGTATATGACAGACATGTATCTTCTACCTAACACCTGCCAGGGGGGGGCTGGTGGGTCTCACACACATTCTGGGCTCCTGTTGGGGGGGGTGGCAGCACTCACACGTGGGCTTTCTCCTGAACGTCTTCTTGGATTCGTGCCACATGGTTTTACAGTCCTCCTGCAGTCGGAAATAACGGGTCTTCTTCCAGGAAGTAGAGCGCACCTTCAGAAGGTCTCCACCTTGGAGGAGGAACTGGAGGTCTGAGTCTCCTTCCATACCTACAAAATAAAAGCGCAAGGCTGAAAATCAACTCAAATTCTGCAAAATCCTGTTATCTTCTGATGGATTTCTGCAAAAAAAATCACGTTTGTAGAAGTTCAGCAGGAAACGAAGCTCAAACCACAAAAACTTTCTTCATCTAAGTTAACGAGTGTTTCAACAGGAGACCCTAACTGTTGAAACTAATGTGTAGTTCAGATGGGGGCGGGGGTTCATACCGAGAAGCCTGGCGTTCATCTGAACCACCCTCAGACTGACAGCAGATGTTGCTTTTTCTTCAGCTGTGGTTTTTCCGTGGACACATTCCATGGTGACACTAATTACGGGACTGTGTTCCCAGGGCGGAGGGTTAAGGTAAGGTTTTATGGGGGCGGAGTTTGAAGGACCGGCCCCTTCTCAAAGTTCACTGTTTATCCCTCACATTTCCTGACACAGTAGAAACCCACTTTCTTGTTTCTTTAAAGGAATATCAATTTCTGCTCTTCAAAAAAAAAACAAAAAAACAACAACAACCCTAGGCTTCTGGTTTTTCCCTGTCACTAAACATGTGACTCGAACTGTTGCCATGTCTAAAACACACTGCGGTCAAGTGAGCCGTCATTCGTTCAGCCGCTGTTAAGCCAGCCGCCACTCAAATGTCACCTGCGCGCATATCCCGTAAATTACGGTTTTCAGTTCAGTACTTGTTAAACTGAACGGTGGCTAAAACGTCAAACATAAGGTTTTCTAAGGACTATTACTCAAAATGTATACAGTAAAATGTTTTCATTCTTCATCCATACATCAGTCAATGGTGCTGTTAGTATGGTCATGTTATCACTTGTCAGGAATAATTAATATTTGGATCAATATTTCACTTTTAAAATGCTTATTTATGCAAATTTCAACCATGACAAAATGACAAAAGATAAGGCTTTCTAAGGACATTTACTCCAAATTTGTACAGTAATTTTTTTTCATTCTTCATCCATAGTCAGTCAATGGTGCTGTTAGTATGGTCATGTTATCACTTGTCAAGAATGATTAATATTTGGATCAATATTTCACTTTTAATATGCTTATATTTGCAAATATCAACCATGACAAAATGACAAACATAAGGTTTTCTAAGAACATTTATTCCAAATTTATACAGTAATTATTTTTCATTCTTCATCCACACATCAGTCATTGGTGCTGTTAGTATGGTCATGTTATCACTTGTCAGGAATAATTAATATTTGGATCAATATTTCACTTTTAAAATGCTTATTTATGCAAATTTCAACCATGACAAAATGACAAAAGATAAGGTTTTCTAAGGACATTTACTCCAAATTTGTACAGTAATTTTTTTTCATTCTTCATCCATAATCAGTCAGTGGTGCTGTTAGTATGGTCATGTTATCACTTGTCAAGAATAATTAATATTTGGATCAATATTTTACTTTTAATATTCTTATATTTGCAAATTTCAACCGACAGAATGTCAAAAGATACTGTTTTCTAAGGACATTTACTCCAAATTTATATAGTAAAATGTTTTCATTCTTCATCCATACATCAGTCAATGGTGCTGTTAGTATGGTCATGTTATCATTTGTCAAGAATAATTAATATTTGGATCAATATTTCACTTTTAATATGCTTATATTTGCAAATTTCAACCATGACAAAATGACAAAAGATAAGGTTTTCTAAGGACATTTACTCCAAATTTATATAGTAATTATTTTTCATTCTTCATCCACACATCAGTCAATGGTGCTGTTAGTATGGTCATGTTATCACTTGTCAGGAATAATTAATATTTGGATCAATATTTCACTTTTAAAATGCTTATTTATGCAAATTTCAACCATGACAAAATGTCAAAAGATAAGGTTTTCTAAGGACATTTACTCCAAATTTGTACAGTAATTTTTTTTCATTCTTCATCCATAGTCAGTCAATGGTGCTGTTAGTATGGTCATGTTATCACTTGTCAAGAATGATTAATATTTGGATCAATATTTCACTTTTAATATGCTTATATTTGCAAATATCAACCATGACAAAATGACAAACATAAGGTTTTCTAAGAACATTTATTCCAAATTTATACAGTAATTATTTTTCATTCTTCATCCACACATCGGTCAATGGTGCTGTTAGTATGGTCATGTTATCACTTGTCAAGAATAATTAATATTTGGATCAATATTTCACTTTTAATATGCTTATATTTGCAAATTTCAACCATGACAAAATGACAAAAGATAAGGTTTTCTAAGGACATTTACTCCAAATTTATACAGTAAAATGTTTTCATTCTTCATCCATACATCAGTCATTGGTGCTGTTAGTATGGTCATGTTATCACTTGTCAGGAATAATTAATATTTGGATCAATATTTCACTTTTAAAATGCTTATTTATGCAAATTTCAACCATGACAAAATGACAAAAGATAAGGTTTTCTAAGGACATTTACTCCAAATTTGTACAGTAATTTTTTTTCATTCTTCATCCATAATCAGTCAGTGGTGCTGTTAGTATGGTCATGTTATCACTTGTCAAGAATAATTAATATTTGGATCAATATTTCACTTTTAATATTCTTATATTTGCAAATTTCAACCGACAGAATGTCAAAAGATACTGTTTTCTAAGGACATTTACTCCAAATTTATATAGTAAAATGTTTTCATTCTTCATCCATACATCAGTCAATGGTGCTGTTAGTATGGTCATGTTATCATTTGTCAAGAATAATTAATATTTGGATCAATATTTCACTTTTAATATGCTTATATTTGCAAATTTCAACCATGACAAAATGACAAAAGATAAGGTTTTCTAAGGACATTTACTCCAAATTTATATAGTAATTTTTTTTCATTCTTCATCCATAATCAGTCAGTGGTGCTGTTAGTATGGTCATGTTATCACTTGTCAGGAATAATTAATATTTGGATCAATATTTCACTTTTAAAATGCTTATTTATGCAAATTTCAACCATGACAAAATGACAAAAGATAAGGTTTTCTAAGGACATTTACTCCAAATTTGTACAGTAATTTTTTTTCATTCTTCATCCATAATCAGTCAGTGGTGCTGTTAGTATGGTCATGTTATCACTTGTCAAGAATAATTAATATTTGGATCAATATTTCACTTTTAATATTCTTATATTTGCAAATTTCAACCGACAGAATGTCAAAAGATACTGTTTTCTAAGGACATTTACTCCAAATTTATATAGTAAAATGTTTTCATTCTTCATCCATACATCAGTCAATGGTGCTGTTAGTATGGTCATGTTATCATTTGTCAAGAATAATTAATATTTGGATCAATATTTCACTTTTAATATGCTTATATTTGCAAATTTCAACCATGACAAAATGACAAAAGATAAGGTTTTCTAAGGACATTTACTCCAAATTTATATAGTAATTATTTTTCATTCTTCATCCACACATCAGTCAATGGTGCTGTTAGTATGGTCATGTTATCACTTGTCAAGAATAATTAATATTTGGATCAATATTTCACTTTTAAAATGCTTATTTATGCAAATTTCAACCATGACAAAATGTCAAAAGATAAGGTTTTCTAAGGACATTTACTCCAAATTTTAAAGCATTTTAAAAGTGAAATATTGATCCAAATATTAATTATTCTTGACAAGTGATAACATGACCATACTAACAGCACCATTGACTGATTTGTGGATGAAGAATGAAAAAAATTACTGTATAAATTTTGAGTAAATGTCCTTAGAAAACCTTATCTTTTGTCATTTTGACATGGTTGAAATTTGCATAAATAAGCATTTTAAAACTGAAATATTGATCCAAATATTAATTATTCGAGTGGCGGCTGGCTTAACAGCGGCTGAACGAATGACTGCTCACTTGACCGCAGTCTACAACACCCGTCTGTCTGTTAGGGCCACAGAAGAAAATAAATATAAAAAATTAATATAAAAATAAAGTTGTAGTTAAAAAATATCTATTTAGTGAAAAAATATTGCTGTTAAATTTGGAGAATAAAGTAATAAGATAATGACAATAAACCAAACTCACTTCAAAGTCCTTCAACTAATAATAATTCATAGTGGGATGTGATGTGTCTGTGTGTATATATATATGTATATTGCTGAGTACTGAAGTTTTCCGTATACTGAGTGCTGAAGTATTCTCTATATTCCTGAAGTACTCCGTATATTACTGAGTACTGTACTCAGTATTACTGAGTACTTGAAGGTTAGATCAATAAATTCCATCAGGTGAAAATAACCAGAAAACCTCCACTGCTGTTTTAAATACATACATTTAATTGAATATATTCATAAACTAGGGCACCCTTCTGTTATTTGCTTCAGATCACGTCCTTTATTGATTTTATATTTAATATGTGGTTGAGATCAGGTGATTTAAGGTTTGTGTTTATGCAACTGCTGCCATCTAGTGACCACTGACAGTAAGACACTGAACAGGCTGTAAATTAAACCTCAGTTATCTGAGATTAGCCTAATTTATCTCACTTTAGTCTCACTTACCACACTTTAGCCTCACTTATCACACTTTAGCCTCATTTATCACACTTTAGCCTCAGTTATCTCACTTTAGCCTCAGTTATTTCAGCTTAACCTCAGTTATCTCGGTTCACTTATCGCAGTTAGCCTCACTTATCGCAGTTTATCCTCACTTATCGTAGTTTAGCCTCACTTATCTCTGTTTAAACTCCGTTATCTCAGTTTAGCCTGTTATCTCAGTTTAGGGTACCACACCCTTTGGCACAGTTCACACATCTGTAGTTCCTTCAGATCCTCCAGGTGAAACTCATCTGACTTCAGGAAAACACATGGAATCCATTCAAATATCTGATGAATTAATCAACTGAAATATTCCAACTGTTGCGCTTCATCTGCATGATTCTGTACAATGAAGGGAATCCGAACCTGAAGGCTGGTTTAAAGCACACATTCAAGCAGGAATTGGTTACAGACTAATACCTGGACTTACCTGTTTTGTTGTCCACCCCATTGGTTTCCATTCTGTCTGATATTTGCTTTATTCCTGCTTTGACTCAAACGCACGTTCAGCCACAGTTGCTCCTATCATTTCCAGCTTTGTAAAGGTGCGTTATGCGCCTGTGGAAGTAGAGCAGGGGGTACAAAAATAGCTGCGTTAGTGTGAACAGTGTGAGCACTACAGACTTCAACAGCGATTTGACAAACCTGTCCTGCAAGATATTCATGTGATGTCAGAGGGTTAGAGCGGGAAACACCCTGTGGGCTGCACCAACGTTACACTCTACCATGGGTGTAAAAATGCGTATGGACATGACCATACCAATATTTTGATGTTTCTAAAAATGTCAATATCAATTTTGAATGGGAAATTACATGACATTTGGGAAACAAAATGTTATTTTTTTGCCTCCTCAGTTCTGCCTCTAACAAACTGTGTGTCGTTAGTGGGGACAGCCTCGCTGTCTGTGATTGACTCAACTTCCTGTCTGTATAAAAACTCATTCCGACTGCAATGCAATGCCAAGCGCTTGATTTTAGTAGTTTTCCTGTACTACTTCATAAATCTCAACATCTTAAGTCAAGTTAAGTTAAGTCAAATCCGTGCTTCCGTGCTTTCTTTTACCATGTTTATAGTTTTGGAGGAGTGGAACACACCGCAGTCTCACACAAATTCTACTGAAACAGATGAATCATGTTATAAAAGTCTATTAGAGTAGAGCCTGGCACTGTAATGTTAAGAATCTTCTGGGTGTTGAAACATGCCTTGCATTGGGTTCCATGGTATGGTGCTGAAAAGTTACTACAATGCAGTTACGTTGAAGCAATCTTTGCCACAAAGAAAATTGGTGTTTTGGTCTGATTGTCTTGAACAGCGACTGGGTACAAACATTTTGAATTCATTGGCGGCCAGAAAAGAAGAAGGGACAGTATTAGCATATCAGAAAAACACACAGAAAATATCCGTAAAAAGGAGTGTTTTCTGAAACATAATTGCAGTGTAAAAAGTGGTGCATTTTGGTGCAATTTGGGCAAAAAAGCGGTGTAATGTCAGACAAAATGACATTTTTAATGTGTGAAGTTGTAATATAATGTGAGTTAAAGGTGGTGTTTTTCTGGTGCTGATGACTTGCCATAATGATGAAAATAAAGAAGTGCCAGAATGCAGTTCCCATGCGTTCCGGCCCACTCCAAGCACTGAGTATATGGTATATTTATGATGTGGTGCATGGCATTGGGGGGGGTTATGTCAACATCATTATTACGCCCTTGCACCCTACCCCTGAAACTGCCCCATAACTTTATGATCAGACTAGGGCTGCACTAACCAGGGCTGCAAAGAATAAAATAAATAAATAAATAAAAAGGCTAAATAAATATTAAAAACAGACAAAATAACATCAATAAGCTTTAAAAACAGCATCCAGAGAAACAGAAATTTTTTCAATTGTTTTATTTTTCATTTCCTCAGTCCGTCTCTCAGAAAATAAAAAAAAAATCAGATAAATTTCGGATTTATGAAATAAAGCCAAGTTTTAGACCCCTCTACCTAATAATTTTTAAATAAAGGCCTTCCAAAATGTGGGGTAGTTTTTCTTATTTTGAAAAAGTTGTGTTTGGTCCAACTTTGAGCTTCCACTGATAGAGGTATTATTTGAAAAAAAGAAATAGGCTGAACACCATTCCAAATATATGCTAAAAAAATTGAAGGATGTGATCAATTGTGCACATGGTGAACTGTAGCCTTCAAAATTGCAATTTTTTTTGAAAAATGAAAACTGGACATGAGAAAATGCATCTTATTTCTCATTCCTATAAAGATGCAAACAACATTACAGTGGAATGTCAAAGACAGGGGTCAGGAATAGTCACAAAAAACTTTAAAACTTTAATTAATTACATTTTATGATCTGTGGCATTTAAAATGTATCATAATTTGTGCGATTTTTGGGCCTAATTTGGAGCCATATTGTGTATCAACCAAAGTAGATATTTGTACTCTGAGCATAGGTTATGATTCTAGGGGAAAAGTTATCCTGGGAATTGGCCAGCTGGGTACTCAACGCGATCGCTGAGGAAAACATGGCTGGAGGACCCTGGATGGTACAATTTGGCAGGATTACACCTGGCGAAAGTGGAAGGTTGCATGCCTGCTGACTCTCCATTAAGGATGTTGAAGATTTGGATTATGGTGGTGGCATTCCTTGTGTTTGGCTTGTGGGGGGGATGCTGTTTTTCACCACTAAGTGGGAAATCTGCAGCACCGAAAGGGGCACTGATGCTGCGTGAGGAAATTTGGGATCACTTCACAGCACTCACCTGGCACCGTGACCAGGCTCAACCTGTGACAGCTTAGCACCGTGGTGACTCAGTCATGCAGTTCGAGAGGCTGGACTACATCTTGGCAACTCGTTGAAATTCTCGGGGCTTTGACGTCACTGATTAAGAAAATGGATGAACTAAGAACAAAAGATTATGAATGCCAAGATGTGACATTTCTAAGTTAAGAAATGCCAAGCGATATTTACCAAACGAGTTTAAAAAATGTTCTCCCCTAAGACAACGCAGCTCTCTTTGTATCTTTGTATCTGCCAACAGTATTCTTAGTGAATGTGCGCTCACTGGACCACAAAGGGGACCTACTGAGACTCCGGGTAAAGAGCTACAGGGAGATGGAGAACTGCTGCGCACTCCTGCTCACCAAGATGTGGTTAAATGACAACATGCCCCATCTAGCTTAACAGATTGAAGCTGGGACCTGCAGTCGGGGAAAACCCGGGAAGGAGGACTTGGAACCTACATAAATAAGAAATGGTTTACCAACAGCTGTCTGGTAAGCAGCCACTGTATTGGGGCAGTTGAATATCTCACATCATCCTGCCATGGGAGTTCACAGTCGCTTTCATAGTGACTGTGTACGTGCCACCAGATGCATTGGGGGGAGCTACATGAGCACATTAGTGAGCTTCAGAACCAGAATCCAGAGGCATTCTTCGTGGTAAATGGGAGACTTTAACCATATTAGGCTAACGGGTACTCTGCCCCAGTTCAATGTGAATGTTACCATACCAACCAGAGAAAACAACACACTGGACCAGGTGTACAAAAACAGATGGGGTGCAGACAGACCAGTGCTGCGCCCCGTCTGTTAAAAGAATACGAACAAGGACCACCTCAAGCTCCACTTTGGGTGGGGAAATGGGCGATGGGACAAGATATTACCAAATGGAATGTAAACAAATGGACATTAGACTTCTGCCAGGTGATCAGCGCTGATCAATTGTGTATTTTACATGTGAGTAAATAAACTGCAAAACCTAAGCCATGATGATCCAGACCTCCTGATTGTCTCGCCTCAATTTATCCCTGAACCAGGACCCAAGTTGGGGGCTCTCCAAATCACTGAGTTTTCTAACACTGTGCATCGTGCTGTGCTTTGACATAATAAGCCCACACATAAAGACATCACTGTGTGGCCCAATACAGCTGGTCCCAGAGACAGGGCAATTTTTCCAACGGCGACTTTTGGAACATGTGGAAGAACATTAAAACCATCACATGTTATGGTAAGAGAGATGCTGAGTGCCCTTCTTGATGCCCTGAACACCTTCTCTGGCCACTTTGGAGCTTTTAATTCCTCCTCCTGCTCCAGGCTCACTGTTCCATCAGGTGACCTGATGGGGACATCAGGGTGTCTGCTCAGGATGTGGAGAAGGCACGACAGCGTGTCAACCCCCAGACAACATCCCTGGTAGGGTTTTAAAGGACTGCGCTTGTGAACTGACTGAGGTTTGGACAGATATTTTTAACATTTCACTCTACCAGTCTCAGGTGCCGGTGTGTCTTAAGACTTCCACTATCATCCCTGTGCCCAGTTAATTAAAATTCTTTTTGGTGATGGCGATAGCTGCAACTGTGGGCTGGATATGAATATCTGGAAGGGCTGTTTGCATTAGATCACCAATTAGGCAAACGTTTCGGGAATGCGGAATCCCGCAGTCCAAAATATTGGAGAGTTTCCACAGAGGGTGAAAGTAAGTGTCCGTCATGTTTTGGGTGCATTGTGTACATGTGTCTGAGCGAGAGAAGCCCATTTTATACAGTTTATATTGCATTATATGCGTTCTGTGAAGAACCTTAAATTGGATCAATTGTAAGTTGGTGTTTTTAGTCATTTTAAATGTATTTTCACAGATCTGGGTCCAAAAATCAAAAATCAAGTCTTTTTCCCATTTTTGAGTTGGAAGGTGTATAGAGTGTGTCTTTGAGAGTAAACTATAATTTTTTGAGAGATTCTTTTTATTTCTTGGAGACAGTTTCACAGTGTATTTAACAAATTCAGTTGGCTGTAAAGTAGTCTGAAGCGATGGAATTCTATTTTTAATTGTCTTCTTTACCTGTAGGTACTGAAGAAAATTTCCATTTCTTATTTCAAATGTTTGGAATAAGTTTATATATGTCCTAAATGTGATGTCATGTGATGGAGGTGAGTGACTCCTCTCTCTGCCCATGTGCTGAAATAAAGAGCTATTTTATTGTTTGCAAAATCAGGGTTGTGCCAGATTGGGGAGAGTATACTGGGTTTTAATTGGGAGCCTGTGATTTCCAGTGCTTCCCACCAAGGTGGACAAGGTGGAAGCAATCATAGGGTTCTTGAAGCAGGAATGATGTTTAAGGGTGGAAGTGATAAAAGGAAGGTCAGAGATTTTGATCTGATTACTGTTCTAGTGTTCTGTTCTAGTTCCAGCCAGGAGTTATATTCTTCATGTGGATGTATCCATTTGGTGAGATATTGCAATTTGGTTGGATAAATAAAGTTGGGAGCCTCCAGTCCCCCTTCGGATTTATTCTTCTGGCGGGTAGTCAAACTGATTTTTGCCTTTTTTTAAATGGTAAATGGTCTGTATGCTTTTCCACCTTCATGGTGCTCAAAGCGCTTTACGTTAGCCTCACATTCACCCATTCACACACACAGGCTCCGTCAGTCCTACTGGGAGCCTAAGTCAGGGTTCAGTGTCTTGCCCAAGGACACTTCAACATGTGGACAGCTGGAGCTGGGACGCGATCCACTCTACCAACTGAGCCACAGCAGCCCCAGTGTTACTGTGTTTGAAGAAAACATGGATCATATAGTTGACAAACTAGAGAATAAAGTCAAACATTTGGGCTGTGCTGTGTTTTGGACACTGACACCATACCTCTTATCTGGAAATCTCCCCTTGTCACTCCTCTCCCCTTAAGGGGGGTGACCTGTCTTGGGGGGCTCATATCTCAACAGCGGTGGGCAAGGCACAACAACACCTGTATTACGTGAGAAAGCTGAGGAGTGCCCACATCCCCAGACCTCTGTTGATGAACTTTTACAGCTGTGCCATCAGCAGTGTTCTGGCCTACGGTTTTCTGGTATGGTTCCCCGGCTGCACTACGGCTGAACAGCAGGCGCTCCAGCGGGTGGTAAAATCTGCCGGGAGAATAATCGGAGCGACTCTCCCGGAGATGAGTACCATCTTCTCCACTCGCTGTTTGAAAAAAGCGCGAAACATCCTACAAGACCAGCACCATCCTGCTCACCACCTCTTTCACCTGCTGCCTTCTGGGAGAAGGTATAGGGCCATCCAGGCCAGAACATCAAGACTGGCCAACAGTCTGTACCCACAGGCTGTTCGACTATTGAACTCTGCCCCCCCCCCATGGACAAATAACCACATCCAGCATCAATAAGAACTGAACTGGTTTGCACTGCTGCAGAATGTCACTACTATTTCCTTCCCTCCTTAGTGACCCCCCCCCCCTTGATCCATTATACTGTCTTTTTTTCTGCACTCTAGTCCGAACTGTTATCCTAATATTGCTCTGCACTTCAACACCAACGTGACCTCATTTTTACTCTGCTGCTACATATTTGTGCACTTTTATGTCCTGGACCGTGTTGATGTTTACACATACTACTTGCACTTTATTATCTATATTATTTTAATGTGTGGATCACTGTTAAATTCACTGTTTGTGCTGATATCTGTTGCCCCTTTTCCACCAACACCATTTGAGGGTTAGTTCAGAGCAGTTGTCTGATCTTGAAGTATTGATTACAATTAATTATTATTAATAATTAATTGTAATCAATAAATAATAATTATTATTAATAATTAATAATTATTTATTGATTACAATTGAATTATTGATACAAATGACAATATTTATTGTCATTTGTATCAATGACAATAAATATTCTGAAATCTGAAATCCCATGGTTTTAAACAATTATGGGCCCATTTCCAAGTTATGCATCCTGGCCAAAGTTCTGGAGTCTCTGGTTAGTGATCAGCAGAAGGACTTTTTAAGTGAGAGCAATATTTTGTCTGATTTTCAATCTGGTTTTAGAAAAAGACACAGCACATACAGCAGCACTTACAGTTTTTAACTATTTTATAGATTTTATTGATAAACAACACTGTGCAGCTCTTTTGACACTGTGGCTCACTCATTTCTTTTACATAAATTATTTGAAACAGGACTGACGGAGTGTGCAGTTGGCTGGTTTAGAAATTACCTGACAGATAGAAGTCAATGTGTGCAAGCAGATGGTTGTACATCTAGCTCTTTTACCCTGACAAAAGGTGTGCCACAAGGGTCAGTCCTGGGGCCACTTTTGTTTATATTGTACATTAATAACATCAATCAAAGCTTATCAAATGCAAAATTAAATTTTTATGCTGATGAAACAGTCATGTACACTGCTGCTTCCACTCCTGTTCAAGCTCTCACCCAGTTGCAATTAGCTTTTAACATGGTACAGCAAAACGTTTAGGATTTAAAACTAGTTTTAAATGCAGACAAAACAAAAGTCATGATGTTCTCAAACTCACTCAAACTTTCAAATCTCCCTTCTCTCACCACCATTCAGGGAACTCCAATTGAACTTGTCACGACCTACAAGTACCTAGGCATTTTAATTGGCAGCTCCCTTTCTTTTGCTACTCATATTCAGCAGCTTGGTAAAAAACTTAAATTAAAACTTGGCTTTTTCTTTCGTATAAAATCATGTCTCTCCTTTGAATCAAGAAAAGATTGGTTTTGGCTACATTTCTGTCTGTGTTAGATTATGGTGATGTCCTGTTTATGCACGGCTCCTCCCACAGTCTACAGTTACTGGACACTGTATCATAAAGCTCTGAGGTTCATTACTGGTTTTAAATCCCTGACTCATCATTGTTCGCGCTATGCTCGTGTTGGTTGGTCTTCTTTGTCAGCTCGCAGACTTGGTCATTGGCGTATTTTAGGTCTCCTCCCATCCTTACATCAATCAGAGAACCATCACCACTAATAATCTTCATTCTCAAGATCATTTCTTACTACCTGTACCTAAAGTTAGAACTGAACAAAGGAAAAAGGCCTTCCAGTTCCCTGCTCCATTCACCTAGAATGAACTGCAAAAAACATTAAAACTTAGACAGGCGTTTTCACTGGACACATTTAAAAGGATGGCATCTGACTTTGAGTCAGAGACGTCTGGTTGCAGATGTTTTATTTGATGTGCGGGTACGTTAAACAAAGTGTTAACAGTTTGTTATTAATGTACTTGCACATGTACTTATCACGAACAAACTTTGAGGGTGGACCCAAGAAGCAGAGTAACCAGATGGATTTGTGTAAAAGATTAACAGTTTTATTTTACAAATAAATACTGCAAGGTTCTTGGTAAAGGGGAAATCCAAACTCGTGGTCGTAGACAGGGTGGGGGGGGGGGGGTCGAATACCAGGAAACACACACGGCAACGGTACCAGGGAATAGGCAGGCTCTAAATCGGTAGACAGGCAGGTCAATACACAGGAGGACAGAACAGGCAAAAGTACAGAGGGGTCAGGCAGGGTGTGATACCGTAATCCAGAAGATGGTCCAAGTCCAGGAGAGCCGTCCAATCCAGGTAACGAATCCGAGGTGGTCTTGACTAAATCAGAGTCCGGGCAAAAGCAATGGGTCATGGGCAACAGGCGATCAGGGTCGTAGGTCATGGGACAAAAACAGTTGGGCAACAAGGCAAGGCATAAACATGGAGACCGCTGGTGAATCAGAGAACAGCACAAGGCATGTACTAAGACAATCTGGCAAAATCCATTGCCAGTTACATGGCTTAAATACACACAGGAGGGAGGGGAGAACAAAGGAGATTTAACAAGACACAGGTGGGAATGGTTTCATGATTAGACACAATAGGAAGCAAAGACACCAGACATGAACACATGAGGGTTTACCAAAATAAAACAGGAAGCAGACGAGACAAAACATGAACATGAAAACAATCCCAACAAAACGTGACAGTACTTTGTGTTTTGGTTGTTTTTTTTATAGTTTTTTTTTTTTTTGCAAAGGTTTGGCTTGACGCTGTGCACCTTGTTATAATGATGGTTTGTTTTGTTTTATGAATGAATGTCTGTAACTATTGTATTGGTGCCCATCTTGGAAAACAGATTTTTAATCTCAATGAGGTTTTCCTGGTTAAATAAAAAAAAAATAAAAATAATAATATAAAATCAGTACCGATTATAAACATATATGAATATTAGAGCACATCCAGCACAGATTCTAAATATATTTATGAATATAAATAAAGTCAGCACAGATTATAACTAGAAAAGCACTCTGAGAGTGCAAACCTCTGCCAAGGCAGACCTCCCCCCTTCAAACAAAGTGGGGGAGGTCATGTTTTTTGGGGGGGGTCAAGATAACTCAAACATTTATGGACAGATTTTGGTTACATTTTCAGGATTTTCAAAATGTAATAATTTGTTCCTTGTGCCAACACATCCAGAACATTTCAGCAAAATATATGCATACGTTTTTTAGTTATCTTGACCCCCCCCCCTCGGATCACTACCAAAATCTAATAATTTCCAGATCTTCCCATTACCAACCTACCCTGTAAATTTCATCAAGATCCTTCCATAACTTTTTGAGTTACCTTGCTAGCTAACAGACAGACAAACAAAATGTGGCAAACACATAATCTCCTTGGTGGAGGTAAATATATATGAATATAGTCAGCATCTTATATGCACAAATCTGTGGTTCTAAAAGTAATGAAAGGATCCTGTTCTCTGTTGGGTTCATTTTCTTTTTATGTACTTTTATTGCTGTTAAATGTGATAGAAACTGGAGCAACTCTCTTAAATACTTGGAGGTAAATGAACTTGAGTTCCTGTTTTTGTCATAATCACAGTTGCTGTTTATACTCACTATCCAATAACAATTAAAATAGGAATACATTTGGAGAAGTATGAGGGAAGAGGACCGGAGAGATGGGTTTTTAGCAGGGCAGATTGGGGAAAATTCATAGAAATTAGTGATCAGGAAAAGGGGAAGATTAACTTTAATGAAGATATAGATGAATGTAATCATAAAGTATCAAAGGTAATTTTAGAGGTAGCAGAGCAGTCGATACCAAAGAAAGGAGGAGGGAAGAGGAGTAAAATAGTGCCATTGTGGACAAAAGAGCGTGAAAGTGTAGTAAAGAGTCAAAATAAAGCATTTAAAATGTAAAAAAACCCATAATTTTCAGAACCTAATTGACTTCAAGAGGATGCAGGCGAAGGTGAGGAGAACAATTAAAAATGCAAAGAAGGACTTCTGGGGGGGGGGGGGTTTGTTGTAGTGTTGGAAGAAATACAAAAATTGACAAAGTATGGGGAATGATAAAAAGAATGAATGGGGGTGAAAAGAGAGTTTGGGTGTCCGCTGTTAAGTGAAAATGGGAAAACAGCAAGAACTGATCAAGAAAAATCAGAACTATTAGTTCAGGCTTTTGTCAAAGTTCATAGCTCTAGTAACATCAATGAAGAAGGACAGAGAGGGAGGGAGAGGACATTGGTAGAAAATGAAGGGGTTTTGCAGCAAAAGGAAGATGCAGAGGATGTATTAAACATGCCTTTTAATAAAGTAGAATTAAAACAAGCTCTTAGGAAAATAAAAATATCAGCACCAGGCAAAGACCAGATTTGCTATAATTTGATAAAATATTTAAGCAGTACAGCAAAGGAAAAGTTATTGGAGCTATACAATAAAAGTTGGGAAAAAGGGAAATTGCCACAAGTGTGGAAAGAGGCTGTGGTAGTTCCGATAGCTAAACCAGGAAAGGAAAGGACAAAACCAGGGAGTTATAGGCTGTTCGCATTAACATCTAATGTATGTAAAGTAATGGAAAAATGATTAATGAAAGGTTAACATACTTTATGGAAAAAAATTAATTAATTACACCAACACAGAAGTGGGGGGAAGGGAAGGGAGAGGAATAAAATGGATCCAGCATTGTATTTGGAATATGAGGTAAGGAAAGCTCAGATAAATAAGGAAAATGTAGTGGCAGTTTTTTTTGACATAGAGAAAGTATATGACATGATGTGGAAGGAAGGGTTATTGATTAAAATGGCAAAGCTTGGGGTTAAAGGGTCAATGTTTAATTGGATAAAGAACTTTTTAGATGAAAGAATGATTCAGGTGAGAGTAGGAAAGAAATGTTCAGGAAATTATAGGATTGAAAATGGAACACCGCAAGGGAGTATAATGAGTCCCCTTTTATTTTCAATTATGATAAATGATGTTTTTATAAATATAGAAAAAGGAATGGGATGATCTTTGTTTGCAGACGATGGAGCAATTTGGAAGAGAGCGAAAAATATGGAATTTATGATTAGAAAGGTACAAGAGAGGCTATTGGGAAAATCCAAGAATGTGGGGTGTTAGATTTTCAGTGGACAAAACAAAGATGATTATTTTCACACAGCAAAGAATAGGGAATAATATAACATTAAACATGTATCATCAGGAGCTAGAAAGACTAAAGCATTTTAAGTTTTTAGGAATATGGTTTGATGAAAAATTAACATGGAATAAACATATTGAGAAAACAGTGGATAGGTGTAAAAAGGTATTAAACACAATGAGGTGCATGGTTGGAAGGGAGTGGGGGGCAGAAAGGACAGCCCTAAAGAGAATTTATATAGGATTAATAATGTCAGTTTTGGATTATGGATGTATGATAATTAGCTCGGCAGTAGAAACATCACTCAAGAAACTGGACAGGGTTCAATATCAAGCCTTGAGGATATCAACAGGAGCCATCAGAACACCAACAACAGCCTTACAAATGGAAATGGGTGAAATGCCCTTAACATTAAGGAGAGAACAGTTGGCGATAAATTACTGGGTAAGTTTAAAAGGAAACAAGGAGAATCATCCAACAAAAGAAACATAAAAACCATGCTGGGAGAAGGAGAAGAAAGCAATAAAAAGTTTTGGATGGATCATGGAACATAAAACAAAAGAGTTAGAAATAAATGAGATAAACATCAGTCCAACAGTACCATTCCCAACAATGTGTCCATGGATTTTACCAGACATAGTAGTTGATGCCAAGCTCCTGGAAAGACAAACAAGAAACAAAGACAGAGGGTGTGAGCCACAGGGTGTTGAAGAATATATTAGAGGCAAATATTATAATCACTTGGAAATTTATACAGATGCATCAGAGAGCACAAAGGACAGGGTAGGTATTGCAGTGATAGTTCCAGACTTCAAAATTGAAATTTTAAAGAGAATTGGTGATCGGTTGTCAGTATACACTGGGGAGATGGTTGCAATTTTAACAGCGTTGCAATGGGTGGAGGATGTGAAACCAATGAGGAGTGTTATAGGGTCAGATTCAAGTTCAGCAATAATCAGTTTAAAGGAAAATCATTCCGAAAGTAGACAGGATATAGTATGGGAAATAAAGCAAACATCATTCAGAATTCAAATGATGGGGTTAGACACAGTATTGTTCTGGGTACCAGCACATACAGGAGTTAGAGGAAATGAGAGGGCAGATAAATGCGCAAAGAAGGTGACAAAAAAGGGCAAAAGAGTACCATTTAGTAACACATAGGTTAAAAGTATTATTAAACACAAGATTAAGCAAAGATGGCAGAAACAGTGGGATGAGGAGAAAACAGGAAGGTGGTACTATGGAATACAAAGGCAGGTGGGGGGAATGAGAGAGGTTAGTGGGAACAGAGAAGAAGGAGTGGTGATATCAAGGTTACGTTTTGGGCACGCAAGGGTGAACAGTATGCTTTATAAGTTAAGGAAACATCACGATGGGAGGTGTGAACAATGTGTGAGTGAGGAAACGATAGAGCATGTTATGATACAGTGTCCAAAATATGAAGAGGAAAGGAGGGTTTTGAGTATGGAACTAAGGAAAAGAAAAAGGAAGTATGACTTGAAGGAGATATTACAAAAACAAACAGGGGAAGAATCGAGTAAGTTGTTAATTACATTTTTAAGAAAGACAAAACTAATTAAAAAAATATGAGTTAGAGAAGTATTAGATATGGGCGGGTGAATGTTAAATAGAAGGTAGATATGGAGAAGAGGGTGTTTTTATGTTAGTTTTTGGGTACTTGTTTTTTGTTGTTTTTTTGTTTATTAATTGGGATGAAGTAAGGGAGCCATCATGGTTTATTCATGAACAGAGGGTGGCGGTAATGCACAGAAAAATATGTTTGCCAACCGCCATAAAACTACAAAAAGAAGAATGGCGTCACGTCTGTTGCCCGACCTGCGTCAGACGTAACACATTGCGTCAGTCGTGCGTAAAGTTGTGTTGACAGGAGCGGTAGGAGTTGTCAGCGGAATAGCAGGACAAGAAGCATCATCAGAGCCGAATGGAGTAATGAAAAAGATATAACAGACAGACCGCGTCTCTGCTTTAATTTCAAACCCTTGTTTTTACCGAACAAACATCGACACCATGGCGGACGACCCGACCTCCCAATCGTGGTCAATCGACAAGGATGACTATGAGCTCAATGAGGTGATAGGTGAGTATCTTAGCCTGCTAACGTTAGCATAATATCCTCCCGACGTTGCAGCAACGATGGCTCACAGCTGATACTAGTCGACGAGAATTGCATGTTTGTCGCAATCAGAAGGCCAGTGGAAAATGTGTAGCTACATTTCACTGAGAATAACACTATCCCAGTCTCCCCTGGCTAAACCAAGGTAATTAACTCATAGTACTAAGCGTTGAACTAGCGTTTTAGCTCGTCGCCATAAAACTACCATAGCTAGCTAACGCAAGCTAGCTGTGCTGGTACTATTTTGCTACAGTCAGAACTCACTTTGTTGTGAATAATTCCACGACCATAGTGCTAGATGGCATTTCCGTGTATGTTATTGAACATACTTGTTGCTGGTGTTCCTGAAAAGGAAGGCGGTTTATATAGACATCAGTATTTACTAATAACGAATTCCTGCTGCATTGGAACACACTGGTTTAAGCGACCCAGGTGTCTAGACCTGAAGTACAATTTATAGGTCGCACAGCAGTTTTTACAATGTTAAATGTACTATTCGCACGGGATACGTATTGCCTATGGACCACTGGTAATTCACAATTACCCCCGTACCTCTGTGTTACTGTGTGGCGCATTCGGACGGGATAAACAAAAGTCTGTAATTCAGGGACATTATGACCGGATACGTCGTAGGTTCACAACACCCTGTTTGGTCTCAATACATTAATACGGTGAAAACAAAGTATGCATAAGAACAGCGCTGTATCCACAAAGGGAAAAATCCAATCGATAAGGATGCAGTCTGTAAATTTGCTTCACGCCTTCAAAATAAGAGCGGGGTCAATGCAGATGAAAGCAGTCTCGAGGTTACAACGGAAGTGAATCGACAGTTCTTAGCATAGACTTTCCCTCTGGCAAACAGCCGACTGAATCTATGGACCTTTTTCGCACCGGACACACGTAAGTGGAGCGTAACCCTACTTCCGCACCGGCAAAAATTAAATGACAAAGATGACAGCAACGACCAAAAGTTATTGTAACATACCAGGATGTTCTTGTAATGCCCAGAAGCAGTCATATATTTGTTCCACTCCTTCCCTGTTAACGGCGAAGCAAGACGAAAACGGCTCTCGGCTATTCAGGGCCAAGTATTGTATTAAAAAAAGGAGCACTTACGTCTGTAGCAGACACTTCACATCTACATCTTGAGGATGACTGATTTCTGGTTGAAGCCAGACTCTGTCCCTAGCATTTTTCTTGGAATTATTATATTCCTACAGGAAAAAGGAGCCAGTATATGAGTGGTGTCAAAAACGGCAGCTGTTAATGTCGGTATGAGTTGAGATAAAATAAATCGCCATGGTTTTCAAAGTTATGGTGAACACAAATAAGTAATGTTCGATTTAAACTGTAGTTAGGATCTTTTGCCTTTAGCTGCCAGTACATCACTGTCAGCAGTAAACAGCAGCATTGTAAAGAAAGAATTGAAATAGTGATAGAGCTGCAACTGCAGCCAGTGAATAGTAGTTACTGCAACAGCAGTAAGTCACAGTAAATGTATGCACACTAATCAAACCTGTAGTTCCTGAGGCTCCTCTTTTTTCTTTGCGATGGGTAGCATCTAGCCCTCACATAACCTACATTTGATATTATGACAAGTAAACGCCAACATAAACAGACACTGCCAGAGAAAAATGTGAACGGATTATGATAGCATTCGGGTAACGTTAACATTATGCTCACGAGACATTGACTTGAACCATAGTCATTGAACCACAAATTGAAAATAGTGAAATAGTCCATGTCCTCTATACTATCCATACATAACCCTATAAACCTAGTCCTAGGTATAAGTGGACATGGTTATCAGTTCAGTAGCATCTCTCCTTACTTTGATACTTTTTCCTCACGGAAAAAAATGTAGCCTTTATACATTTTTTTTGTTAGTGAATTTTCCTCCACGATTCTTCCAATATTTGCAAATGTTAAAAGTGCCAATTTCTTCAGGAACTTGAAAAGACTCTCTCAATATTACTGGCTTTCTACTATCTTGATGTTTAACAGGAAGTTCGGTAACGTTCCTCTGACGTATGTCTGCTTTTTGTGAGAAAGGTCTATAGAGACAACCTCAGATAGCAATAAATGTTAGCTTACCTTATCTCCCTTATTGCATGCTGCCACACAATTCCGGCTGCTTCCTGCATTATTAGCTCCAGAAAAAGGCAAGAGGCATGCAATTGAAATCACAAACACAGACATTTGCATTCACACGGGACTTGAATTACCTCTGGACGTCGGTTTTTCGCCGAAACACAGTAGGTAATTTGCGGCGGAATTATTACTGAGGAACTTACGGACATGGCGCATTCGCACGGGACTAAGCACTCAGACATTCTCCGTAATTATTCAGAATTAGCAGGTAATACTTATCCCGTGCAAATAGGGCCAAAGTCGTTGTTTTCTGCCCTAATCAAGAAAATGATCTAGTATTGAAGTCACTGTTTCTACATTTGTAAAGGTATCCATTGAAGCATTATTTCCTAAACATCAGCCTAAGACACAACAGCCAAGCAAATTAGTCGCAAGCAATTCACTGATCTGGAGGCAAACTTATCAGAGCATGCATATATACACAAATTACAAGAAACACCAGCTCAGTTTACATGCTTACAGGTACACAAGAAGTTAGTAGAAGCATGTGGTTTTTGTAAAGCCTCTTTGCCAGTCAACATATTGGAAATGCATGGTTATATTTTCTGTACTGGCATTGTGATGGTGTGACTATACATCTTGTTCCTGTGTTCTCATCAGGGAGTGGAGCAACTGCTGTTGTTCAGGCAGCCTATTGCAAACCCAGAAAGGAGAAAGTGGCTATCAAACGTATCAACCTGGAGAAGTGTCAAACAAGCATGGATGAGCTCCTGGTAAGAAGAGACCCATTTGAACTACCTGATCATTTGACATTTTTCTAGAGGTTTGGGTGATTATAGCACTTGTACTAGTTCCACTTTGAAAGGAATGATAGCTGACTTTGTGCTTTGACTGTTGGAATGTGACAGACTGATTTTAAATAAGGCAGTGGCTCTGACCCTTGAAATGCCTTGATAAAAAACGGTCATGAATTTGTTGTGTTTTTGAAGACATGTTAATCTGTTGATATTACAGTCCTTGTAACTATTGCAGCTTTGTAACATTTAAGATTGCAAGATTTATGAAAAGTGTATATATAAGCGTGATCTTGTTAAATAGCTTAAAAGCCCACTTTTATCACTTTAGTCTACTTAGAAATGTAGTATAAATGTCACCCACAGTTTTGAATACGTTAGCCTATATTTTATGTCGTGAAGTGTGAGACTTATTTATCATTGCACTATATCAAGCCATTCATATATGCCATGCTAATGGAGCTTCAGCATTATTGACAATGAAGACTTCACATTTAATGTAGCGCATCTGACTACATGCCCTTCATGGCCATTATCCATGAATAATTTATTCCAAGACTTATATTATGACTTTTGCATAATAGGTTACAAAAGCCTAGGATTGATGGTTCAAGTTACTCTACCATCTTTAGTTTTCTGAACTTTGGCTGCATGTTTTCTCCTCACTGCAGAAAGAGATCCAAGCAATGAGTCAGTGTCACCATCCCAACATTGTGTCTTACTATACGTCGTTTGTGGTAAAGGATGAACTGTGGCTGGTGATGAAGCTGCTCAGTGGTGGTAAGTGTGTAATATTAATGCCGTGCTGCATCTTACCTGCAGTTTGTCAGACACACATATGTATGTATGTGTATGTATGTATGTATGTGTATATATACACACACATATCTACAGTATATTAAACCATAGGCAACTTCATTAAAAGAGTTCATCAGCTTTTAAACATTAGAAAATGATGCAGTAGTAGGGGTGGAAATATATTTTTGTTCGTTTCATCCAGCTGTTTTTAAACAGATTATTGGAAAGGATCCTGGAAATTATCATGGTCAGGTGAATTTATAAAATTGACAGGCCTCATCATCGCAAGCCTCTGCTTTTTACTGTTATTGTCTTTAATATTTTTTCTTTGGTTATCATATTTCTGAATGTCATCTTTCTAGCACTTTGTCACATCAGAGTATGATTGTAAAACTTGCATTTTTATTAATATCTTTGCAGTAACCAATGCAATTAATTGCCATTTAGTTAACATTTACACTAATATATTTGTGTTATAATATGCATATTTTTTCTTCATCTGCACCTAGAATCCATACTACTGGTGTGTTTAAAATCCTTAAAACTGGAACTTTGGAAATTGTTTTTGTTTTGTTTGTTTGGACACTACAAATTGCTATTCTAATTTGGATGGACAGATAACTTATGTGTCTATTCTTCTATTGTTACATCTGCATTTTATAATGCTATTACTGACTACATTCACAGCAATTGGGGAGAATATGTATTGAGTGGTGTTAGGTTACTTTTTGTTTTAGACCGATTGTTGGGGACTTATTTCAGTTATTTGAGGTGTATTGGAATCTCTTATCTTCTTGAAGCTGAAGTTTTTTGGATAACGGATTATGTTTTGAGAATGTATTCGTGATGTTGTGACCATAAATCACAGGTGTCAAACATAAGGCCCAGGGGCCAAATCTGGTCTGCCAAACATGGTCCAATCTTGCCCATAGGATGAATAACAATGAAGATAATATTAATGGTGTGAGAATGAATGAATTATTTTAATTCAGCTTCTACATACAGAATAATTAGATGTACATTGAGTCAGACCAGTAAAATATGATCATCATTACCTATAAATAATAAAAACTGCAGATTATAATGTAAAAAAAATCAAATTACATGGAAATCTTTATTATTAACAAACCATCCTTTTACAAAAACATGAATACCTGAACAAATAAGTATAAGTTTACAAATATTCTGCCTATTACTACATGTTTTAGGTATTTGTAATTGAAATGTCAGTTGTTCTGTATATGTACAAATGGCAAACTGATAGACTGAGGCAGAAATTGTTAAAATTGCACTTGTTTTTCTTAAGACAAATTGTTGATGTTCTCATTTTGAGGGAAACACTATATATGTAAACATTATCATAATGTAATGTTACTCTTTTCATTGTTATTATTTCACTGGTCTGGTCGTTTTCAGACCATATTGGGCTGAATGTGGAACTGAACTAAAATGAGTTTGACACCCTTGCCATAGATGATGGCACAAAGATGTGACATTTTAACATCTTGACTAATTCTGTTTAACCTTTTTATGGTCATATTATTAAAATACATTTCTCCAGATGTTTAGGAGCTCTATTAGTGTTGTTTTTACTTCAAGAATCAACTGTGGGACTTGTGTTTACTCTATAGCCTTTACCAAATGTAACCACTGTAACCTCTTTCCAAGCTGGACATTCCCTTTTTGTCAGCAGATCTTGTGACAGGCCCTTGCCCCTCTCTGTTTCTCGCTCTCTCTCTCTCTCTCTCTCTCAGGTTCCGTGTTAGACATCATTAAGCATATCATATCTCGTGGCGAGCACAAGACCGGAGTATTGGATGAGGCCAGCATTGCCACTATCCTGAAAGAGGTCTTGGAAGGGCTGGAGTACCTTCACAAAAACGGGCAGATTCATCGGTGAGGCCCAGGAGATAATGGGTACTATCACTGTACACAGAGCCTGTTTATGTCACATCATCCTCTGCTGTCTGAACAAGCAGGCACTAACCCTTTCCGTGAGTGAATGAGCATGAACACGTCCTCTGGCTTTCATGTTGACCTCACCCATTTAATATTTAATACAGTGAAAATGCATAATTGAGGAGGTTTTTTGAACATAAGTTTCTGCCAGGAACACAGTGAACCACCACTGATGTAGACAGCAGAGCTATTTATTTGTCCATTTATATTTATGAATGCACGTTCATCTACAGCAGGGGTCACAAACATTTGGCCCGCCAATAGTTCCGAGGTCCGTAGGATGAAGAGCCTAATAACCTATTAAACAACTCCATATTTTCTTCTCAGTTTTTTCTTTGTTTATAAATGACAACTTCAAATTTTTGTCATTGTTTGACTGTCAAAAATAAAATAATTAAAATATACAAATTTTTATGTATCCTGTAACAATAAAATGTGAATAACTTGAAGAAATAGGAACAACACTAGAAAAGCACCTTTGCCAAGGTAGAACCCCCCCCCCCGATCACCACCAAAATCTAATCCAGATCACCCCATTACCAACCTACCGTGAAAATTTGATCAAAATCCGTCTATAAATTTTTTGAGTTATCTTGTACACAAACAAACAAATATACCAATGAACACCGGCAAAAACATAACGTCCTTGGCAGAGGTAATAAAATGTCTAAAGAAAATTAGATACAATTTGAAGCATTTTCTGCTTCTGTTACTAACAGAGTTTAGTGTCTTTGTAGAACTGATCCTTCATAAAACACATGGACAAATTATAAATTGACACAGAATATTGTTAAAATTGCCTTTATTGTCGTTATAAAAATTTCACTTGTTTTGCGTTTGGTTAATTTCTAAAAGTATTTTCATTATTTAATGTGGGGTTTTTTGCACTAAAACAATGACAAAAATTTGGAGTTATATTATATTTTCATTTTACTGGTCCAACCCATTAGTCCATGAGCCAGAGGGGTTGGGTATTACTGAAAAAGCGGCAAAGGTTGCCTTACCTTTACTGAAAGCCTGGAATCTCAGCTTTTCAATGATGTACTGTATGATGGCCATCTGACAAGAGTAGCTGTTTTGGGCTATTATGCATAATGTAAGCTATGGTTGGGAAAATAATATTTATAAATCAAGCAGAATACTGACATGGTTTAAAATATATATATTGGACATATTGAAATAATTTATTCTATTATGTGTGGTATCATATTAAAGGGGAGACTCTGAGCTTTCATTTCATTACTTTTGTGAACATTTTGGATAAGTACAAGCAACCCTGGAGGTCTTCAGATCCAGATCTGCAATAGGACTAGATGGGACAATCCCTTTCCAATCCATAAGGCCTGAGAGAGTGGAATCTTCGCAGTGGCTCACTGCAATGAAACCTGAGTGTTGGTGGTGGTGGGGGGATCTCTGGCTGCGAGCAGGGGAACGAAAACTGCATTGGGGTAATCAGGTGGGCACCCTCCTTCAACAGTGTTTCGATGAAAAGGCCCACGACACCTCCAGAAGGCTCATCGGCAACATCTGGCGCAGAGTCCTGCACGGTTCTGATTTTGACAAACCGCAACCGCCTGTACCCGTCATGTTCAAACCCGTATCCGACCCGTTTTCCGACGAAAAAAAAATTACAAATCCGCACCCGAACCGACCCGCTATAAATTAACCCGATATCCGACCCGAACCCGGAAGAAAATGTCAGCTTAAATACAAAATGTCAAACTTAAATACAAAATGTATTGCCACGAATATACTGAACAGTGACATTGCCAAGGCAGAGCCAAATAAAAATGTTGTTAAACAGGAGCAGACAAATAATAAATTCAAAAACTATTTTTATCCGTGAGCTCGCGCGCGCGCACACACACGCTTGAAAAACGCATCAAGAAGGAAGCCGACAGGAGGCAGCCAGAGGTGGGTAATTCCAGGTCCATCAAGTCAAAATCCGACCATGTATTGGTTCAAACCTGTTCATTGAACCAGTCCATTGTGATGAACACAAGCCTCATCCAGATAAATGGGATCATTAGTGGAATCACCTGTGTTCAGTGAACAGGTTTGAATCAATACGTGGTTAGACTTTGACTTGATGAACCTGGATTTACCCACCTCTGGAGGCAGCTATACAAGTCCAAACTAAAGAACAGTTTTTAGCCTATGAACCGCAAATTAGACCCGCGATCACCCACGCCCGACCCCAACCGAACCCGTATCCGACACAGCACAACATTTTTCACCCATTTCATGAAAATCTGCGGTTCACCCACGGGTCACCCGCGGGTACCCGAACCCGTGCAGGACTCTGATCTGGCGTCCCAGATATGCCCCCTTCTGCTTTGGCTCACCTTTTTGCTGGGTTATTGTTGCTGCTTTGGGGCCCAGGTTCTGTCCTTCCTCTTAATCCAGAGCCAGCGGTTGGAATACTTTGTGGCACTGGAGAGCGAGGTGATGGTTTTCCACAGAGCCTGACCTTGGATCCCTAAGTCTCTAGCAGCTCAGATACTGATCTTCCCACAAAGCCTCTGCAGCCGACCTCTACTGGGTAGACTTTAGCGTTCCACCCACATTGTTCTGCATCAGCTGCCAGCTCAGAGTACTTGAGGTTCTTGCGCTCATGGGCCTCCCTGATGGAATCCTCCCAGGGAACGGTCAACTCCACTAGGAAGGCAGTCTGAAGGATGAGGGACCAGAGTACCAGGTTTGGCCTAAGGTTGGTTACAGCGACCTCCGTGGGAAAGCAGAGTTGTCGGTCTCGGTCCACACGTAGCCTCCAATCTCGAGCCCCTCCTAGCTGGCCAAGATGTTGTTTTGGTATCTGGGCTCTGTTTGATGGTGCACCGGACCTAACAAAGGTTATTGTCAGTTTAGGCCTGGGTGGAGGTGGAGGCAGGTGAGAGGTGATAGAGGTTCTTTGGGAGTCTAGACTGCTTGCCAGGCACCTCAAGACCTGGTTGTGCAGCCAGGTGTAACGACCTTGTGCCAAACTTATCTTGCAGCCAACCATGATATGTTGCACCCCGGTTTGAGATTAACACAAGGGGAATGTGGGGTCTTTGCCATACCATTGGTTGAGATTAGTGGGGGCTAGGAGGACATCGTACACTGCACGGACCAGGAAGCTGGCTTGGTTGGTTTCCATTCCCCAGAGTTCCTTCCATGAGATTTTCCTCTTTTCTATGTCTTCCCATCACATCCACTTTGCCTGCGAGACTGCCTTGGTACATCTCGTTGCTTGCTCCTGTCGAAGTACCTCCTCCACCACCATTGCTCTGCTCTGTAAATGGGTTGCTTTGCAACAAGACTCTCTCTCTTTGAGGACAGATTTTGCCTGCTGTGTAGCTGCAACTGAGGACCACTTCCTTCCAGCTTACACCACAGGAGCTCACTGGGTAACCACTCGATCACGAGAGACATTTCTAGTCTCACTTTTGAGCATTTAGACTCCTCCGTAAGGCTGGACATAAGGACCTCTAAGCAGGGCTCTACACTAACTTTTTTTTCCAGGAGCACACGTGCCCCTAAGTTAAAAAATTTAGGAGCACACAAAAAAATAGGGGCACGAGTCGGTTTTAGTTATAAATGTTTATTTATTTACAGTGCAGTACTTGCGCACAGATACCAACATTCTTGAATGACTACTGTATGACTGCTGTCATTTGTGTTAATTTAGAGCAGACCATAACAAAACTTTGTATTATGGGATGATTTGTCCTTTGATACATTTTAGAACGTTGTATTGGCTGCTTTGTTATTAGATACATTTTAGAATAATTAACCCTTTAACTCCTGAGACTGAGACACAGTAAAAAATAAAATAAGATAAAATAAGCAACACAATGAACAAAAAAACGTTAAAGTGATCAGTAAAATGAACAAAAATGAATAATAAACCAACAAAATAATATGTAACATGAACAAAGTAAGACACTAACTGAACACAATTAAAGTAATAATAAAATAAAATAAAATAATAAAATAAAAAAACTGAAAAATAAACAAAATAAGCAACATCAACAAAAACTAATATATATTCACAAAATAAGAAATAACGTGGAAAAAAGGGCAAAAACCAAAAACCCACAAAACCCAAAATGAAGTAAAAAAAAAAAAAAAAAAAAAAAAGGAATAAATAACTAGTGTTGTAATTTGGTTCCAGTAGTTTTAGTTTGGGCTTTTTCTTTTTCTTAATCACTTGCTTTTCGACACCTGTACATCAGTTCCATAAACAAAATTTTCAGTAAAATAACAGTTAAAAAACACTTGAATTTGTCTGAATTTTTAAACTAAACCATCCACTCAGAACGTGTCAGCGCTGACGCATCAGGAGTTAAAGGGTTAATCCTTTCAATATGTGCCGTGTTCGTCTCGACTATGCGGAGCTGTTCGCGCAGTTTTAATTCATTTCTAGTAGACTTTCATTAGCTATGGCAAGCCAAAGTGTTCACATAGCCACGCGTTGTCTTTATTATATCACGCGTTACAGAACGCATTCTAGCACGCGCACTATCACGTGTTACAGGACGCGTTCTGGTACGCGCAATGGCACGCGTGCTAGAATGTGTGCCATTGCGCGCGCCAGTGCGCGTACCAGAACGCGTCCTGTAACGCGTGATATAATAAAGACAATGCGTGGCTATGTGAACACTTTGGCTTGCCATAATTAGCTCCTCAGGTCTGTGTGCCTTATTGTGTGCTGCAAGAAGCACTCGCACATGTGCGACTGTTTTGTTTTCCTCGTTCGCACGCTGAAATATTTGCTCGCAAATGCGGGTGAAATGGGCGCACTGTAGAGCCCTGCCTCTAAGGCTCATTTTCCATTTAGTGCTGTTTGGTATGCACCTGGGGAGGCCAAGCCATTTTTTTTGCAAATGAGCTCATTAGCCATTCAAGCTTCTCAACCTTAGAAAGTGGGATATTGTAGATAGTCAGGGGGCACATGAGACGCGGGAGAAGGCCAAACTGCAGGCACCAGAGCTTCAGCCTGTCGGGCAGTGCAGTCTTGTCAATGACTGTTCATGGTGTCCTCCTTAATCGGATCGACCTGGGCTGCGTCTTTGAGAGAGGAGTCATACCACCGACCAAGACTCTTGATGGATTTTTCTGCCACAGCTGGTATAGGTTCTCCATTGATGTAGAAGTGTTGTTCTGTTAGTTTCCCCTTTACAATCGAAATACTTCTTGACTTGCTGGGCTTGAATTTCTTCTTTCCCAGAAGATGCCTGGTACAGGCCTTGGTGGTGGTCAACGTGGTCAGGTCATCCAGAAAAGTCCTGATGGGAGGGAGCCTGAGGCCAGGTTTTGGAAAGTTTTAATTACACGCATTTTCCTGCCATTTCCGCCTAAATCATCTTTTGACTTTTATTCCTGTGGCCACACACCTTCAATGGGGAGGAGTCGATTCCATAGTTTGCATCATTGACATGTCATGGAAAAGATTTTTGATCAAGAAAACAAAATAATTGAAAAAATTTTCTGCTATTGTATTCTGTTTGTTTTTGTTTGTTTGTTTTTATTTATTCCTTAAAAGCTCATTATTTATACTTTTTATTTCTGACTGGAGAATTTTATATGTTTAAACTGCAATGGTAACTTTTTAAGGTGGCCTCATCCAACATGTCAAGTTTGAAAATTTCTCCAAATTGAAGGGATAGTTCACAACTTTTCACATGAATTTGTATGGGATCACTATGTTTACTCTGGTACATTCACAGTGAATTACCCCCGACAGTGTCCTGTGAGTCGAGTTCTGGTCTGGTTTTCGTGAAAGCCCCGGAAGGTTTCCTGGGGTCAAAAAAATAACACGTGTGTGTTCTCAAAACAATATCTGTTCGAATTAGTGATTTATTTGCATAACAAAACCACCAGTGTTTGTGGCTGCTACGTGCAGTCCTTTTAATATCTAAAAATGCTGAATAACTTTTTCTAAACATATTTACAACAGACTTTCAACTCGCATATCAACAAATTAGCCTAGCTATGAGTAAATTATAAATTTTTTTGAATTGTTGGAGTCATGCCAGTATTTCAGTGTTTGGAATTTGTTTCTCTGATGAGTATCACTGGATTTGATGCTCCCTGGTGCCACAGGATTAAAAGACAAAAGATGATTTAGGCGGAAATGGCAAGAACATGTGTGTGATTAAAAGTTTGAAGAGCTCCAAGTTTGGCTGTACTTGTCAAAAATGTTCACAAAAGGATTTCAATGAAAGCTCAGATTCTCCCCTGTAAAATGATTCCAAACATAATCAATAAGAATCATATTTCAATATGTCCAATATATATTTTCAACTATGTCGGTGTTCTACTTGATTTATAAGCATTATGTCAGATGGCCATCATGTATCATTGAAAAGCTGAGATTCCAGGCTTTCAGAAAAGGTATGGTAACCTTTGCCACTTTTTCGGTAACTTCCATATTTTGGGGCCCTGGCTGATGGTCTACATTGGAGATCAAATTGGGCTTAATGTAGCCCCTAAAGAAAATGAGTTTGAGACCCCTGATCTATAGCCTGTCCGTTGATGGGAGTGTATCTCTCCTTCTCTGTGGTTCTCCTCAGGTTTCTTCTATCCCATTGGGTTTTGGAGTTTTTCCTGTTGAGAAGGAGGGTCTAAGGACAGGGGAGGGGCCTGGGACATTATCTATTTCTGTGATTGTTTTTTGTTTTTTCTAATCAACTGTGTAAAACCATATGAGATGACCTTGTTATGATTTGGGGCCCTACAAATAAAATTTAATTGAATTATTTGTGTCTTCATAGACACATTGTTAGGACTCAAGTATTATCTATGGAAAAAGTCCACAGATAGTATTGTATTTTTTTTAGGACTCAATAGACAAATTATAAAATATTATTTGGAACCTCATTGAAATCACAAAAACAGTGTGACTTTGAAAGATCAAATGCATCTAGAGCCATATCATCATAAATCATACATGGTGAGGTTATAGACACCATTTTTCTACATTCTTTTGTTTCCACTAAGCATGAAATGCACTTGGTCTACTCCTATTTGTTTGTCATTTTTAAATGAGCTTAACAGAGTTGATGAAAATATGGTAAAAAAAAATAAAAACAAAAAGAAGATTAGACTAACAAAAGACAAAAGTATGATAAAGGTGGTAAAATATACTGACAGTCAATGAAAACGTCCAGGCCAATAATTCATTATATAATGCATTAAGGAGTTTGGGAAATGTTGGGTTTGAATAGTTTCTATAGAATAGTATGCATAGAACTCATTTCTGAGTCTTACACTTCCCAAACATT
>CM035799.1:42263228-42348228 GCA_020466265.1 Siphamia tubifer | reverse complement strand
TTTAAACAGCACCAACAGCAGGACTACCGGTGAAACTCTCCGTCCGGGATGAGAGAATGAATCCTTGCTTTAAGCCACCGTTCGCTTCACTGAAGTAAACGGTGTACGGTATATGTATACACATATTTATTTTTGGTTTTGGTATTGTTTTTTATTATTTGTTGAAGTTAATATTGTTGTCTTTGATATGTGGTAATTGCAATGCTGTTATAATTTCATACTGTTAAATCTTTCAAATATGTAATAGAATATAAATAAAAAATAATATAATATAAAATAAAATGCACGGACTGACTTCATACTTTTATAAATCTGTTAAGTATTGAATATATGTAAGCCTAAAAAGTGGATACTTGTTTTTACCCAGTTTTTAACTCATTCACTGCCAGCAATTTTCTGAACAGCCAGCCTCACAGTGCCAGCAGTTTTGGAGAATTTTGACAGATTTTTCAAGACCCACAGAATATTGAGTTTTATGACTACATAAACACAGAACACATCAAGAGAAAGTGTAGACTTCTATGAAACAACAAAAACAACACTGAAAACAAGATGTTTGATAGAAAAACAGTCATTTATTCATAAACATGCCCTAATCAGTGTACTATTTCTCTGTGTGGGATATGCTGTAAAACATTTTCCTGCATGTAACGCCACACAACGGGAAACACAGCATATCCTGGTCTCACTGCGGCGGCCGCTGCACGCGCAGACACAACACCTCCGTGTTGGCCTGGTCTTCGTGGTGGTGGGCATCAGCTTTTCCAGCCTGTGCCTCGCCATGTTGCCATCCAGCCTACTTTCAAGGTCCATGTTGTACGGTGCTCTGGGATTGTGGGCTTCGTCTGCCTGGGCTTTCTCCGCCTCCAGTATCCCATGCTGCTTCCCTGACCACATCCTCACGACCCTGTGTGTGAACTCCAAAAGTGACTTACATTGTTCTGGATTTCTGGCGCTATAAAGAACATATGCGTTAAACATGGCAATTTGGAACATGTAAGCCACAAACTTCTTTGACCAGTTTAGGGACCTCCTTAGGAAGGGGTAGTAGGCCACATTGATGGTCCAGTTTATCCACGCCATTCATGTTGGAGTTGTAGGCGATCACACACGCTGGTTTAAGATCGGTCACTCTATTTCTCTGCCCCCTCTGCCACACATCAACCCCTTCCATTCTGTCTTGGTGGCAGGTTGTCACCATCTTCACGATTTATTTGTCCTGCCAAGCTACTACCATCATGCGCCCATTGTGCCGCACAATTCTTTCCCTTGCTCCCAGGTCAGACTTTTTGATCTCCCTGATGATCACTGGCTCTCCCCTGTTTTTACTGAGGGTTCCACAGATGTTTGTCTGTGCTCTCAGTAAGCGTTCACACAGGGACACAGAATTCTAGAAACTGTCCATGTAGACAGTATAACCATGACCCTGGAGACGATCAAGCAGAGAGAACACAATCTCTGGCAGAGATCACCGACATAAGGCTGCAAGTTGAAGCAGTACCCTGTCGCAGAGTCACACAGAATGTACGTTTTTATACCATACCTCACCGGCTTTTGTGGGTTATACACGATATACACGATAGGCGCCCCCGCCACTGCATCATGCCCTCATAAATACAAATGTTTTTTCCTGTCTGGTACAATTCTTTGCAATTCCCAACAAGATAATCGAACACTGGGTGGACTTTGTACATTTTATCACCAGTATTTTGTGTGGCATTGCTGTTGAAGTGGAGGAACCGCCATATAATTTGAAATCTCTTCCTGGACATTGTCCGACTGAAATATGGTGTTGCATCTATTTCCTCTACACTCCAGTATAAGTCAAGGCTTGGCTTTTTAATGTAGCCAGTGAGGAAACTCAGTGCAAAGAACGTTTTCAGTTCTGGGACTGACACTGGCTTCCAGGCATTACCTCTGCTGTGTGGTAGCGCCTCAGGGTTGGCTTCAAAGTACTGACGAGCATACAAGTTTGTCTGATCGCGAATATGCTGCAGCAGCTAATCTGTCACAAACAGGTCTAGGCAATCGGCCAGCTCATTGGAGGCGTTCTGAGGGCCCGGTGTTGCCGTAAACGCCAACCCCAGGGGTTCCCAGCCGGCTTGACACCAGCCATGGTCCTGGTCCTGGTCCCAGCCCCTAGTTGATACACCTGTAAATTATGTACATATAGGACAATAATTCATAATGTAATAAATCATTTCATTCTTTATGAAATTGACGAGGGAAAAAAACTAAAAAATATTATATTTATATATATATATATATATATATATATATATATATATATATATATATATATATATATATATGAACCTTTTACCTTTCTTTCTTTGTCCTCCACTAAGAGGGGGCCCTGCTGGACTCACCACCTGTAACACATAATTACCATAACGATTAGCAACAGGTGCCCATAATACAACTGGAGGAAAATGGTGTTCATGTAACATGGACTGAATGGGGGTTAATTCTTACCTCTGTCATGTCCATTATCGGAGAAATCCGGGTCCCGCTCCGGCGATGAGGCTGTGCTGGTGTCAGATGAACCAGGCGGCAGCCATTCGTCTGAAGTATCCGGGTCTGGTTCACTGGGGTCCTCTGAACCGGATTCACCTGGGCCATGCTGGTGCCCTCGGTCCTTCGAGGGTACATGGTGCGCACCACACCTGCTCACTCTGCTGTTCTTCTTTGCTGGGTATCTCCGACCTACTCTCCCTCCTCCTTCCCCCTCACCTGCCGCAGTATCTCTTGAAATACTCCTAAACCTGCTTTCTTCCACCGCCAGCTGCCTCAGTTCGCTACATCTCCGCTTTTTCGCGATCTTCACTCAAGCTCGTCCTTCTTCCCTTCTTCCTCTGCCAACACCAGTTGTCCCCCACCCACAAACCAGTTCCCTAGGTCCCCCCCTACAGGATTGGGTTGGTAATACACCAAAATTCAATGAGTACACGCCTGATTTTCAGTGACAGGCGACAGGACCTCCAGGAACCAGGGGTCTAAATGCTAGGATGTAACCCACCCAGAAGGTCCGGTTCTGGGGTTAAAAGGCAGGGCATTTGGCCCATGGAACAACATAGAACCAGTGGTCTAAAAGCTGGGTTTTAACCCACCCAAAAGGCCCTAACCTGGGGTAAAAAGACAGGGCATCTGGACCCCTGGAACCACATCGTTACCGTGAATGTGTGTGTGAGTGGTGCGAGTCGTCCCTGGCGACCGCGTCCCTGGCATATTTCGTCATCTGGCCATCACAGAAGAATCGATAGCCCTTGCGCTGACGTTGTCCGCGGCAAAGGCCTAATAAGTAAAGAAAGAAAGAAAAATTCAGAAACCAAGCAGGAACAATATAGTATTTTTCTGACCCCCCCCCCCCGAACTCGCCCCCAAATAAAATCTTTCGACTTTCCCCATGTCCCTAGGGGGTCAGAGGTCACATTTGACACACTTTCACTCATGTCAGTGACCCTGAGTGGCCGTGGCCCATAGACTCCCATTCATTCTGAGCAGGAGCAAGTATGCGGTGTGAGCGTGTGACGTGCACATGCTCGGACATAGCTCGCTACCGTGAGTGTGTGTGAGTGGTGCGAGTCGTCTCTGGCGACCGCGTCCCTGGCATATTTCGTCACCTGGCAATCACAGCAGACTCAATAGGCCTTGTCCACGGCGAAGGGTTATTTATATATATATATATATATATATATATATATATATATATTTATATATATATATATATATATATATATATATATTTACTTAAGTGGTTTTTCATTTATTTACACCCAAATCCAAAACCAGCAGTGATGAGTGCACAGTTTTTACAGTGCAAAAATACCAACAAAAAAAAAAAACAGGAAAAAGAAAAAATAGTTACAAGAGATCTCAAAACACAATTTAAAAAAAAAGTGATTTCAGTCACTCTTCAAATTCAAATTCAAATCTCTATATTTACAGAATTTATCTCCAACTACACCCTCCACACTACTGGGAAACACTCCCCTTTATATATCCCTAAGCTCCACCCATGGGGATACCAATTACCACATTATTTAATTAACACAACAATATTTACATGGAACATACATCATATTAACTCATATAAACAATGGCACCAATTATCCTCCATACGTAAACACAAACAGAAGAAAAACCCAAAACAATGAATGAACGTCTGTGTCCTGTAGTCCCCAACCTTTTTATCACTGCGGACTGGTCCATGTTTGACAATTTTCCCACGGACCGGGGGGGGGTACATAGATTGTTTATATCGGCCAGAGCGGGTCTGATCTGTGGGAATCACCTGTCACCATAAATCCATATTTCAAGTCCAACTCCTCAGATTTTCTGTCTCTTCAGTGGCATTTTCCTCTTCAAAAAGAAACTTTCCAAAGACATCTGTTTTTACTGACTTTGCTAACATGTGGGTTACATTTTTGGCATTCGAGTGACAGAGATGTAACTGACAGAATCCGGTCACTTTTCAAGATAAAAGATTGTTCAGACTCGGATAATAAATACAAGAGAAATAATTAAATGAATTAAGTAATTATTAGGCGGTTGGCGGCCCGGTACCAAGTGATCCACGGACCGGCCCGGGGGTTGGGAACCACTGCTGAAGTGGTTTGATCATGTGTTCAATGAAGCCTGTGAATTATGAGTATATAACAGTTGTCCGGTTCTGCTGTGGGTGTGTGTGTGTGTGTGTGTGTGTGTGTGTGTGTGTGCGCGCGCACACCACATAGAGAAATGACTGAGTAGTGAGGCAAGGTCCAGATGACAATGTCCAGTTTAAATATATGTCGCAGGAGAGCCACACTTCACACACTCCAAAAAAAGAAAAACACACGCAGGGGAGAGATGACGGTGCTAATGTCGCAACATTACAATATTTTAGAAAAAGAATAGTTTTGCTCACAAGTTGGTGTGGGTAGAGTCTGTATCCTCTCGCGGGCCGCCTATTGGGGATCGCTGCCCTAACCCATTCACCACTGATACTCTGTTGCTGGTCATTGTTGTTGTCTTGTGATGAGAATGAATGCTACAGGTGTAAGGCTGCTGTTTTTTCCTTTCATGTGGTCATGATGTGGGTGTGAACACACACGGATACTCATCCAGATGGGTTTTGGGGTATCCATGACACCGGTCCCATTTTGATGAAAGGCCAATCTACGTCGATTTCACATGAATTTGTTGCTGTGCAGATGGGGTCTAGTGTCTAACTTTTTTTTTCCGGATATTGTGTATATCTGAATTAGTATTTTCCAGATAACTAGTAAATATGGGACAGTTTTCCCCCTGAAAGGGGTGACAGTACAGTTGAATACACTTTTACTTTTTTCACCTTCACAAATTAGACTATTAAGACACCAAAAATAATTTTGTTTTAGATATAACATATCTTTAAGGTGTGTGCTAATATATAACCAAGAAATTATATGTCTAAGGTGTATAATTTTTATGCAATTAATTAAACCAAAAAAGTGCAATACCCTCGCTCAAAACTGAAGGGGTACAGTACACCATTGAAAATAATAGAAATGTGGCGAGTCTTTGCAGATGGAGTGATTTTATTTTACTTAGTTTAAATCATTAAAGTAATTTTGTTTCATGTGTTTTTGTAATATATTTAGTTTAAAATGGACTAAAATAGACTACATCCCAAAAATCTATGAATCAATGTCCTTGACATGGTATAATATTACAAACAGGGTAAAAACAAGTGTCCACTTTTTAGGCATATATTTAATATTTAACAGATTTGTAACAGTATGAAGTCAATCGGTACAGATGTAATGTTTTTATTTTATATTTTTTTTATTACATATTTGAAAGATATTTGACAGAATGGTTATTAAATACATCTTCTGATGCACACATCAGTGTTGTATCCTGGGGTCATCGGGTGTTTCGGGTCTTACAACATACACCCTCACCCAGGCGACCCAGCCACGGTTGATCAGACCGTGACTTGTGTTCAGGTAGCACACGCTTGTCCCCATGGGAGTCCTCTTCGGATCCAGAGCCATCTTGAAGCTTTCTCTGCTGCTCTAGTGGCGTTCTTAATTGCTCTGGCTCTTGCGCTTCCCTTGATGCCCAGCATGCTCAAGGCTTTGTGGAGTGAGTGCCCCACAAAGCCTCTGCTGCCAACTTCGATAGGCATGCATCTTGCCTTCCACCCCTGTTGGTGGCATTCATTAACGAGGGGCTCATACTTGGCCCTCTTCCTCTCATGGGCCTCTTCCAAACGGTCCTCCCATGGCACAGTCAGCTCCATGATTAGGGTGGTTTTAGTTGACTCTGAGACCAGTAGGATATCTGGCCTCAGATTGGTGCTGACAATGTGCTGGGGGAACCTCAGCTGTTTCTCCAGGTTCCACCAAGAGCTGCCAGTCACTGGCAGTGGCCAGAATCCCTGCTGGAGCCTTCCTTCACTTCCCGCTTGGCTGGTTTCCTGCCTTGATGAAAACAATTACTCTGGTGGACTTGCGCACCTTTCTGCAGCTGCTGATCCCTTCGCTGATGGCTTCTGCGATTGATTTTAGCACCTGGTTATGGCGCCAGGTGTAACGGCCCTCCCCCAGCGCTATTGGACAGGAGCTCAGCACATGCTCCAGGGTTCCTCTGGCTGGACATAGCTGACATTTTGGCGTCTCCGATTTTCCCCAGGTGAAGAGGTTTGCTGGGCTTGGTAAGACGTCATACACAGCGCGGATCAGGAAGCTGATACGCTGTGGCTCAGCCTGCCAGAGCTCCGTCCAGGTGAGTTTGCAGTCCATGGCCTGCTCCCATCTGGTCCAGGCCCCCTGCTGCCTCTGCCCCGCCGCTCTGCTAGTCCGAACTTCCTCTACTCCAGACCTGACCTCCTCCTGGATCTGCCTCCGCCTTTCCTTCCCCTTGCACTCCCTGAATCGAGGTGGTGTTGGGAACATTCCCAGTCCTGCCCTGCCCTGGGCCACTGTGCCCACCAGATCTTTGTGGTGTAAACGTGCCTCTGCCTCCAGCACAGCAGCCTGGGCACTCCACTTCCATCCTGTCTTCACCACCACTCCTGCCTGGGCCACCTGTAGGTCTCTTGAGTCCCTATACATAAGCACCTCCCTCGTCCGAGCCACCTTAAACTCTTCTTCAAGAGACTTGAGGGGCAACTTGAGTTTTGTGGTGTTCCCGTATAGAGCGATGTTGCTCAGGCTTCTAGGCACCCCCAACCATCTCCTGAGACAGGTGCTGACCTTCCTCTCAAGGGTCTCCACGGTGGAAATCATAGACAAGTAGCGGCCAGAGTATCTTCGGCAATATTCCATGCTGGTATATCCACACTTTAAACTTGCCTGGAAGGCCAGATCTGTCCACTGCTCTGAGCCAGCTGCCCAGTTCCTGGCAGGTTGACTGGACAGATGAGAAGTCTTTGAGGCTGCTGTTGAAAACCTTGCCCAAGCTTTTCACAGGCTTCTCTGCGAGTGATGGTATCCTTGACCCTCCGATGTTAAAATGGAATAGGTCTATGACCTTGCCCTTCTTCACCACCAGTGATCTGGATTTTGCTGGTTTGAATTCCATCCGAGCCCACTATGAATGATGATGATAATGAAATTAATAACGGCATTACAATTACAACATATCAAAGACAACTATATTAAGTTAAACAAATAATAACAAAAAATAATATTAAAACTAAATATATTTATACAAATACCGTTGACCGTTTACTTCACCGAAGTGGACTTGGAGAGAGCTGTTCACACATCTGGGCGACTCTATTGCTACTAATGAACTAATTTTTCGATATGTTTTGTAATAAATGTTTAAATAAATTCAAAAAGCTTTTAAGTTTTCCATGTTAACTACTCCAGAGTTAGATCTTTGTATTAAGCTCAAGATCTTACCTTTTATATGTGCATATTTATATATGCATGCATATTTATTATCTTTAATTCAATAATATACAAGAACAGATTTATCATTTATTTTCCAAACATTCAAATGTATTCAATAAGTCATCTAATTGATGGCATACAGTTAGGACGTGAAAACATTAACATGATATAAATCACGTTTAGTGTATAGATACATCCTAGGATGCACTGGGACACATCATCGGTGATGTTGTTTCCTGAAATCATCGGGTGTTTCGGGTCTTTCAACATCAGACACCCTCCCTCAGGTGACCCAGCCGGGGTGATCAATTCCCAGCTTGTGTCCCAGCAGCATTAGCCCACTTTTCAGACCTTTTGATCCAGATCCACCTGGAGGTCTCTCTACAGCCTCTGTGGTGGACTTGATGCCTCTCCTTTTAGCAGCAGCTGAGATGCCAAGAAGGCTGTAGACCCTGCACAAGGAGCATGCGGCGAAGCCCCAACATCTTACCTGTATCGGCTCACAGCAGGCTTTCCAGCCTCTCCTCCGACAGTCATCCATCAACTCCTGGTACTTGAGTCGTTTACGTTTGTTGGCCTCTTCAATGTGGTCCTCCCAAGGGACTGTCAGTTCTAATAAGAGGACTTGCTTTGAGGAGGCAGATGTCAGAATCAGGTCTGGTCTCAATGAGGTTGAAGTCACGCATTCTGGGAACTTGAGCTGCCTGCCCAAGTCAACTCATAGGTCCCAGTCTGCTGCCGATGAGAGAAGGCTGGGCGATGGTGTTGGCTTAGAGCGTGGCTTCTCTCCAGCTTTCACAAAGGGAATTACCTTCCAGCTGCTGGCGTGTTTGTTGTTGGCCACTGCACTGGAGATGGTTTCAGCCACAGCCTTCAGCACCTGGTCGTGCCTCGAGCGGTATCGACCTTCTCCAAGAGCGGTGGGGCAGCTGCTCATGATATGTTCCAGTGTGCCTCTTCCTGGACAGAGCGGGCAAGTTGGAAGGTCACTCTTCCCCTAAACATGAAGGTTAGCGGTGCTTGGTAGCACATCATACACAGCTTGGACCATGAACTTGATGGGCTGGGGCTCTGCCTTCCAGATGTCATTCCAGGTCAGCTTCCTCTCCAGTGCTCCTTCCCACCTAGCCGATGCCCCCTGCTGCCGCATGCTCACCATCCTGCTGGTCCTCAATGCCTGCCCGCACCTCCTCCAAGACAAGGGCCTTGCCCTGGGCACTGATGTACCATCGCTGTGGAATGGCACCCAGCCCTGATCGCCCGATTGCTAACGTGCCCAACAGGGCCTTGTCTTTCAGTCGGGATTCTGCCAGCTTCAGCCCCTCTTGAGCGTTGAACTTCCTGCCCATCCGAATCACGATGCCTGCTGATGCCACTCTGGTATCACTTGAGTCACGGTATATCTGTGCCTCTCTCGTTCGCAAGACCCTGAACTCCTCCTCCAGGCTGCTGAAGGCAAGCTGGAGTTTGTTTCTTCTGCTGTACAGCGCCGCGCTTGTGAGACTGCGTGGCAGACCCAGCCATCGTCTGAGGTAGGACCTGATCTTTCTCTCCAGGGTCTCCACTGTGGACATAGTCACCTCGTACACAAACAAGGCCCAAATGATGCGGAGAAGAATGCCATGCTGGTACAGCCATGCCTTGAACCTGCCAGGTAGGCCAGACTTATCGACTGCAGACAACCAAGCTTCGAGCTTCGTGATGGTTGCTTGGATCGAAGTTGTGTCTCTGAGGCTACAAGCGAAAGTCTTGCCCAAGCTTGTGACTGGCTTTTCAATGATCGTGGGAATTGTCGTACCTTTGACAGAGAAGCAAAACTTGTCCACCACTTTTCCCCGCTTCAGGACCATGGACCTGGATTTTGTTGGTTTGAAGCTCTTCCTTGCCCACCTAATCCAGTGGTATCCAGGTCCTGTAGGAGCCATCTGCACCCTGGCACTGATGTGGTGGTGACAATCAGGTCGTCCATAAAGGCACGGATGAGGGGGTTGCCGGACTCCTGACTTAAACAAGGGGCCTCTGCACTCGGTCTCAGCTGCTTTCACCAACATACTCATAGCAAGGGCGAACAGGATAACTGAGATCGTACAGCCAGTTATGATCCCTCACTTGAGCCGATGCCAGTCGGATGTTGCGCTCCCTGATGTAACTCTCAGCCTGAAGTTCCCATAGTAGTTCAGGATGAGATCCTTGAACTTGTGGGGAATGTGGTAGCACTCCAAGGTGGTTTCCACAAGCTTGTGGGGGATGGACCCATACGCCTTGGCAAGGTCAAGCCAAAGCACCGCCAGGTCTCCATTTCCTTCTCGTGCCTCCCTGGTCAGCTGAGAGACCACTCTGGTGTGTTTCAGACACCCTGGCGCTCTGAGTATGCCCCCCTTCTGTACGGAGGTGTCTATGTATTGGTTCTTGAGGAGGAAGTTTGTTGTCCTTCTGGCGAGGATGCTGAAAAAGATCTTCCCCTCCACACTGAGAAGTAAGATGGATCGGAACTGCTCCAGCTTAGTGGAGTTCTCCTCTTTAGGAATCCAGATTCCCTCTGCCTGTCTCCACTGGTCTGGGATGGTCCCTCTATGCCAAAATACCCGCAGTAGGTTCCATAGGATTCTAAGGAGGTTTGGTCAGCGCTTGTACATCTTGTAAGGCACTTGCCGTGGAACTCGCTCTGGTGGCTGTGACTACTTCCTGGACTTCCTTCCAGGTGGGTTCTGCCGTGTTGAACTCCACTAGAGGGGCTGGTACGTCTTGAAGGGCTCTTTGTGAACCCAGCTCTCGCTCTCTGTCTGGGTCGCGGAAGGTGTTGGAGAGGTGGTTGTCTATCTCCCCCTTGGAACACTCGAGACGCCCACTGCGCTTCTGCCCTAACAGCCTCTGAGTGAATCCAAACGGTTTGGAAATGAAGGAGGTTCGTTTCTTGGCTCTCTCTGACCTCCGTCTCCTATGCCATTCCGCCCTGCACAGGGTCGTAAGTGTCTTCCGTATGGTGAGTCGCAGCTCTGCGAGAAGTGGCTTTTCCTCTGCACTTGCTGTTTTGAACTGTTTTGCCAGTGACTGCAGCTCTTTTCGCAGCTGGTGGATCTTGTCTGCCCTACGATTGTTGGTGTGGCTGGGCTTGTTGGACTTGGGCTCCTCCATCCCGAACCTCTCAGTCCCGAAGTTTACGATAGTTAGATGGCCTTTGCGTGAGGCCATCTGATCCGAAGATACTGGGTTACTTTGTTTGGATTCGGAGTGTTGAGCACTTGGAGGTTCTGGGCACTGTGGGTTGTCTCCGGGCTGGGCTCCTCCTGCGTCTCACCAGGCACTGATCCTGACACAGACAATTGCCTGTATCACAGATGAGAGAGAGCGAACGAGCGAGAAGGGTCACCCCAGCAGTGTGAAGAGAAAAAATCTAAGCCCTCTGTCTATCTCTCCTTTTTATCCTCAGAGCTTACGTCTTTTCCTGGCAGTCCTCACAGGAAGTGACCTTTCAGGTCAACTCAAGTGTGCAGCAATTCCAACACACACACACATTTAACCCATGGAACAGAGAGAGAGACTATAATGCTTTAGCTGAGATTGCACAGATATATCAATTCTTCATCATTCCCCCCTTTCGGAGTTAACAGCTCCGAAGAAATACATAATTATGGATCTGCATCAGATGTTATGTGACAGGAGTCGGGCGAAAGAACCAAGGTGACTTTACTTGGCTAAAAAATTCCTGACTCGACCCCGAAGCGATCACTATCTCTGGCCTGTCGAAAAACTCTCTTTACACTTAAACACAGTCAATTAACACTTGCAGTTTTTGATAGATGAGAATGAAGAACTACATTTTCAATGGTATGATATACTTTTGACTGTAAGCTGTTGCTGAATTCTTGTTTGGCTGTTGCAATTGAATGTAGTTACTGATAGAGAATGATAACAAAACACAATAATATTGCAGTATTATGATAATGGCATTGAATGGTGTGTATGGTAAAAGTCCATTTATGATTAAATGTTGTGTAGATCCCTCGGGGGTGACACTGGTTTTCTACCATACCCGCCACATCGTCAGGGCTTTGGCTGCCCGCTGGAGAAGGGCGCTCGTCTCACCCCTTCCCTGGCTTCCTCCTTAGTCCTCATTCTCGTCCTCACTGGACGTCTCTCTGTGAGCTACTTTCTGATCATAAGGACATCCAGGTACATACACTGGTCTTATACTCGAACCATTAAGTTGTACTGCAGGTTTTAGAGTTGCTTTGGAACAATTAACATTTACACTCCATTTAAACTCACACTTAGCACTATTAATTTTCCCTAAGGACACTCTGCCAATTCTTTCTATGCACTCAAACTGACCAACAGGAATCAATGGCACTCCTCTAGGCATCTGCAATTCAGCATTCCTTCGGCTTATCCTGTCATCCAATTCTACACACCTTCTCTCGTTAGTTTTACCACCTTCCTCATACCGAGTGAAATTAACATAACTGGGTGATCCCAGATTTAACAAACACTCTGCTCTACACCACTGCAAATCATCACTTGGAGAATTAGCTGCACATTCCTTCCAACTAATCACTGTATTCAGAAGGAAAAACCTATCTGACTTAGCTTTAGTACAAATATAACAATCTGTCTTTCCATTAAGAATTCCAGCATACTCTACCCAGCGATACCAACCATTAGCTCCAGGTCCACTCCTAATCTCAACCTCCTTCTCAGGCTCTTCTTCCTCATTCATCTGAACGACCACTTTCTTTACCTTCTCCACAAAATCACTTGCTGCATCTCCCAGCTCTACTACTGTCCTCTGAAACCATTCTACAATACTACTGTTTTTGTGAACAAATGGTGTCTCCTCTATCTCACTTCTATTCATCTCATGTCTTTGCCTTTTTTCCTCACTTGTCGTTATAACCTTACTTCTAGAAGTTACTGAACCTGGTACTGCCTCTTCTTTCTTGACAGGTGCGACTATGGTCGTCAGGTCGTCTACCTTATAGTTTACAGTGGTCACGTCCTTTAATGGAATAATAATTGGCACAGGAGTTTTAGTTGTAATACTTATGGGTTTTGGTGTTGTTCGAACATCAGTAGTCAGTCTGGTGTTGACTAGAGCCAGGGTCGTAGTGGTAATTGGTAGAGGTGTAGTAATTATGTCTGGAACCTTAGTAGTCATAGTCATTTTCATCGGAGTCGTCGACGTAGTTGGCCTTAAAGTAGATGTAGTTGGTGTAGCTGTTGACGGCTTTATAGTGGTTTGCAAAAGGGTTGTGACTCCCGACATAGGGGTGGTCACCTTTGTGGGTGGTTCTTTCACTGTCTGTCGCGTGGGCCATAGAAGTACATTTCCTTCCAGTCCTGGATACCCAGGGGGTCTTGCATCCTTGAAAATTATAGACCAGCCTACTGAGTAATTTCTTCCTACATTTGCTAATGGATTACGAAACCCCACATTGATTTGCCAAGCTACAGGTTTCCTGTTTTGTTCCTGTGCTCTCGTAATACATGTCAATTGTCCCCAATTATCTCTTGAAACTGCAAACCACCCACTAATCCAGGATACAACACATTGACGCTGTTCTAGTCCGTCTATTCGGTAAAATACATACAGTTCAACTGTATCTGTCTTTTTTGTCCATTTCAGCTTTGACATCTCTGTCATCCACACCTGATCCATATCATAACTCCATTCTCCAACACTCGTTGTTGTCCAATCAGCCCCTGGCCAGTCTTTTATGTCCCTTCTAACTCTTTGCACAACCTCTCCCCTCTGGGAATTCTGCTGTACTATTGCCAACCCCGTTATCCCCAGAATGAGGAGGATCACTCCCCCCTTGCAAGGGAGTTTTCCCTTGCACTGCCTTTTCCTTGTCATCATCCTCTGGAACCTTGCCCGGAGCCTTCACACAGTGATTAAGATGATACCAGGTTTGTGACCCCTTCACCTGCACTGCTGTCGATGTAGCCTTTACGACCTCGTAGGGGCCTGAACACCTTGACATACACCAGGTCTCCTGGCTCCAGCACTGGCCTCACCACCTCGTGCTAGCCTTTTTTCTGCAAAGAAACAACACGAGCAGATATGCTCCTGTGGATGTTAGTAATTTGTTTTACATACGACTTCATGTCATTTGCCAAAACATCAAGTGAAGCACCTTTAGCAGCTTCATAAATTGGTGAAGGCATAGGCCGGCCTGTCGATGCTTCATGCGGTGTTAGTTTCAGGTCCCTATGAGCCCTGCTTCTATAGGCCATTAGTGCAAGTGGTAGTGCATCTACCCAGTTTAAGCCTGTGCTCATGCAAATTTTCAATAGCTTGTTTTTTAGGGTCCCATTCATCCTTTCAACCATACCTTGACTCTGGGGGTGATAAAAACATTTTATCATTTTTATCATTAGGGTGTTTGCCTAATTTTTGCAGCATGCATTTTACCGTTTTGTCCACAAACTCCTTTCTATTGCCTGAACTGATCCATGCTGGGATACCAAACCTTGGTACCACCTCACGGCACAAGAATTTAGCGACAGTTTCCGCATTCTTCTGCTTTGAAGGCTGCGCCTCCACCCGTCTGCTAAACTTATCAATTACCACCAGCACATATCTCTTCCCCTGCACCGACCGTATCATATCAATGTAGTCCATAGTTAATTCTACAAACGGCCCTTCTGGTACAGTTGTGTGCCCTGCAGGTGGCATTTGACCTCTTCAAATGTTGCTTGTCCAGCAAATTTCACACCGTCCTGTCACTCCATCAACATGTTGTTGCAACTTAGGAGCCCAAAAATTCCATTCTCTGATTTTTTTCTCAATACCTCCGTCCAACACTCATGACTTATTCCATGAGCGTCATTAATCAGCAATGGTAGTAACCCGCTTGGTGCTACCACCAACCCTTCATGATTTCTCCATATTCCTTCACCGTCTTTTGATGCTCCTCGCTTAAGCCACAATTGACGTTCTGCTTCCGAAACTACTTCTTGCAGTGTCACCAAGTCTTTCACAGTCAGTTGTTCTTCCTGCTCCACTGCATGATTCACCATTATGGCTTTGGTCCCCTGTAGAATTACTTGTTTAGCTGCTTCGTCGGCTGCTGCATTGCCCTTAGCAACCATGGAGCCATTCTTCTGATGTGCCGGACACTTTATGATAGCTAGAGTTCTAGGCTTCATCATTGCTTCTAGTAATCTAAAAATGTGTTTTCGATGTTGAATGGGAGAGCCATCCGTCTTCTTGAAACCTCTCCCTTTCCAAGCAGCCCTAAAAAGATGACACACACCATGTGCATAAGCAGAATCAGTGTAAATATTAACATCTCGACCTTCCGCCCATTCACACGCTCGTGTTAATGCCATCAGCTCAGCGAGCTGACTAGAACACGGCTGCTCACACTCTTCAATCACAACAATCTCTCCTTCCTTGCATTCCACTACAGCATACCCTGCTTTACGTCCTACCTCATTTCTGCTTTTTCCAGCGCTGTCGCTTTCAGATCTGACCGCAACTTCGCATATCTTTCTGATTCCGCCACGCAATCATGGGCTTCTCCTTCAAATGAGAGTGGAATGGAATCCGCCGGATTCTTTACTTTGCACACGCACATCGTCACATATGGATATTCACACAACCGATAATCAGTTACCTTGGCATCGTCAAAACAAATTTTCCTCTTTCAATCAAATGTATCAATTTGTGATGTGACAAAATTTCCACTGGATAACCCATAGTAAGTGTTGAAGCTTTTTCATACATTAAGTGGGCTGCAGCCAGATGTTGATAGCAACTTGGCAGTCCTAACTCTACAGGCGACAATGCCACTGAGTAATACGCTATAGGCTGGGCATGGGTTCCTACCCCTGTGTTTTGTGTCAAAACCCCTACTGCATGTCCTAGGCGACATGAAACGAACAACTGAAACGGCTTGTCATAGTTTGGAAGAGCCAAGGCTGGAGCCTGCTGCAGCAAGGTTTTGATGGTCTCAAACGCCACTGATGCCTCAGGTGTCTAATTTATTTTACTCCGCAAATTTTCTGCTCCTTTTTCTTTAATCATGTTACGGATGGGTTGCACAATCGTCGTGTATCCATCAATCCATTCTGCAATGAAACCTGTCATTCCCAAAAATGTCATCAGTTCCTTAACTGTGGTTGCTTTTGGTGCTTTTGGAACCGCCTCCAATTGGGAGGGAGAAACAGCTCGTGTTCCTTCTTTTATTACTCTCCCTAAGTACTCTACTTCATCTTTACAATACTGTAATTTTTCAGCGACACTTTGTGTCCCTTTTCGGCCAGCATTGTAAGAAGAGTAACCGAGTCTTTATGGCATGTTTCCAAATCTGGAGCACACAAAAGGATGTCATCTACATACTGAATGACTGTACTGGTGACTTTACCAGCAAGATCGGCCATATCAGCTTTCAGCACCTGGTTAAACACATGGGGGCTATACTTTAGGCCTTGGGCCAATCGTGCATAGCGATAGTGTTTATTTTTGTAAGTAAATTCCATTAGTCGGCCAAACTGTGGACTTAATGGGACACTAAAGAATGCCGAACACAGGTCAACAACCGTGAACCATTTCGCATCAGGTGGAACATTTGCCAACAACGTATGTGGGTTTGGAACTTCTGCTGCAAAATCTTCAAGCACCTCGTTCAATGCACGCAAATCATGTACTAACCGATACTTTTTCTTATCCACTTTTAGTAACGGTGACGACGGTGTGTTACTAATTGGATCAGATTCAATCACCAACACTCCTGCTGCCAACAACCCATTAATTGTCTCCTCAATTCCTGCTTCCACCTCATGTTTTAGCGGATATTGAGATTTCCAGGGTGGTCGACACCCTGGTTTTAACTTAAAATCTACCGGTTGAGCTGACTTAACCAACCCAATGTCAGTATCATGTTTTGACCACAATCCAGTTGGCACTGTTGCCAACATTTCTTTTTCAATTTCTGCATGTTGCACAGTCCATACAAATTGACATGGCAGCCTAACGGCTTGTGGTTGACCCCAATATGAGGGTGGCTGTTTGTTAGTTTTGTGTGCGGTTCACTTTTTCCTGTCCTTTCCGCTATCATTTTCTGGACGTGCTTTTTTTTGCATCCCTCAGTTTCTTTCCCTGCGTTTTAAACACAGCTAACATAGCTAACATAGTTGTCGCTTCGCCTCACGCTTTGCTGTCTTCTCTTTGGGTTTATATGTGTTTATCAGCACTTCCATTTGTTTACATTGTGTTGTGTCAAATGTACACTCTTCTGGCCACGGCGACGGATTACTCTTTGTTCGTGCATTCCATTTCTTTGATAACTTAGAAATTTCCTCCACCACCAGGGGGTGCAGCTTTCCAAGAACTCCCACTGCTGTCATTTTATTCCCTTCAGACTCCATAACTCTTCCACAATGATTTATTTCCTTGAAAATGCTTAAAATTGTCCTACTGCACACAGTTATTTGAATCCAAAGTTATTAGCCCACAGTGCAAGAACTGACCCTTCAAGGGTTAAAATTTATTTGCATACAGCCTGAGTCCGCCCTTAGCATCCACACTCTTCTAAGCCACTCAATTAACACCTGCAGTGATCACTTAGCTACAGCTCCTGCTAATCTGAGCTAAGTCAGGCTAAGCTAATTTAGCTACTTAGCCCCACTGAACCTATTGATATAATGATTTTGGGTAGCAATGCTAAGCTAAGCTAGGCTAGGTTATGCTAGGCTATGCTAAGCTAGGCTAGGCCATCCTAATTCAATTCAATTTTATTCATAAAGCCCTAAATCACAACAAAGTCGTCTCACAGGGCTTTACAAAAACAGAATCAACTACAGAGATACATAAAAAGTCCCAAGCATCCCCTGTCCTTAGACCCTCCTTCTTGGCAAGAAAAAACTTCAAAACCCAGTGGGAAAAAGAAGAAATCTTGAGGAGAACCACATTGAAGGAGAGATCCACTCCCATGGACGGACAGGCTATAGATGAACGTCCATGTATAAATGCAGGAAGGGGGGGCTGGTCCAGACAGGCAGGGGCGGTGGTCCGGGGTCACAGGTCGGCACAGGCGAGATACTGCAGATCCTGTCGTCCATGGCTCCCGCGCAGACACTGTCAGGAGAGCCACCACTCCCCCCCCGGACACACACACACACACACACACACACACACACACACACACACACACACACACACACACACACACACACACACACACACACACACACACACCAGGTGACTAGTCATGAACAGACTTGGTATGAAAGATAGGTTATAAAAATTACAAACAGGTGTGAGGGAGAGAAAGAGAGGAAAGAACTCAGTGTCTGTACTTCCCCCAGCATTCTAACTCCTAGGGCAGCTTAGACTGAACTGTGACTCATACATCATGTATCCATGATATATGAGTCACATAATTTTTAACTAACCTGACCATAGGCTTTCTCAAACAGGAATGTTTTCAGCCTAATTTTAAATGTAGAGACTGTTTCGGCGTCTTTAATATTAAAGGGAAGCTGATTCCATAAGACAGGGGCCTGATAACTAAAGGCTCTAGCTCCTACTGTACTTTTAGAAACCCTAGGAACTTTCAATAAACCTGCATTCTGAGAACGAAAGGTTCTATTGGGCTCGTACGGAACCAGATCATCTTTAAGATAAGAGGGGTCCATACCATTAATGGTTTTATATGTAAGGAGGTGGATTTTAAATTTAATTCTAAACTCAACTGGTAGCCAGTGAAGGGTTTGGAGCATAGGGGTGATGTGTTCTCTTCTATTTGATCCTGTTAATAATCTTGCTGCTGCATTTTGAACCAGTTGAAAGCTTTTTAGGGAATATTTAGGACACGCTACAAGTAAGGAGTTACAATAATCTAATTGTGATGTAACAAATGCATGAATTAATTTTTCTGCAGTTCTTTTAGACAGAATATTCCTAATTTTGGCTATGTTGCGCAGGTGAAAGAAGGCTGTTCTGCATGTTTGTGCATTTTGAATGAAAGATCTTGATCAAATAAGACTCTTAAATTTTTAACTGTGGCACTGGGTGTTATACTTAAGTTGTCCAGAGTAACTATCTGGTCAGTTAGGGAGTCTCTCGCATTTTTAGGACCAATTATAACGACTTCAGTTTTTTCAGGGTTCAATAAAAGATAATTGGCACTCATCCAAATTTTTATGTCTTGGACACAAGTACTTAGTTTATCTATTTGCCTGGTCTGATCATGTTTAATCGATAAATATAGCTATGTGTCATCCGCATAACAATGAAAATTAATGCCATGATTTCTAATGATGTTACCTAAAGGGAGCATATATAGTGTAAACAAAATAGGCCCAAGGACTGACTCTTGGGGCACGCCATAATTAACTCAGGAGGACTGCGATGATTGTTGGTTGATGTGAACAAATTGGTAGCGATTAGATAAATATGATTTAAACCAGCAGAGGGCTGCTCCTCTAATACCTATATCACATTCTAATCTGTGCACTAAGATACTGTGGTCAATGGTGTCAAAGGCTGCATTAAGGTCTAATAACACCAGGACCGATATTAATCCGATGTCAGCGGCTAATAATAAGTCATTAGTAACTTTAACTAACGCCGTTTCAGTGCTATGATGGGCACGAAAGCCAGACTGAAACTGTTCAAATAAACTATTATCCTGCAGGAATTGGCACAGCTGTTTAACTAATACTCATTCTAAAACCTTTGACAGGAAGGGCAAATTGGATATAGGCCTATAATTGGCTAGAATGTCAGGATCTAGGGTAGGCTTTTTCAGAATTGGTTTAACTCTGCGTTCCCCCTACGCTAATGCCAATGCTAACCTATCTATTAGCTAACCAACACTCACTATGGCAGCCAGATTATGCTAACACAATGCAACAATTACACATTCTAAAAATGCAATGCTAACCATTATAACACTGATGCTAACCTTATGTTACCCTGAGACATCTAATTGCTAGGCTAATGCTAACTACCCTGTGCTAACCGTCTCACAAGCAAATTTAGTACTTGCTATGCTAACGCTACTACCATAGTAGTTTGGCTAATATCTGCTAATCTAAAGCTAAGCTAACACTAAGTTAAGTTGTTCGTCCGTCGTAGTCGACGATGACCAATAGACATCACATCAGCTCTTGTGTGTCCGGCTGTGGCTCACAAGTCCTATACGGGCTCTGAAGGTTCTGCCACAGGTCGGGCACAGGTGGGTTTCTGGATTTGTGATGTCTTTGACTTGCGCGTGAAGTGGATTAAAGTGAGGGAGAGTTGCGCAATGTCGTCAGCCTCACTCTCTCTTCCCTGTTCCCAACCGACTCCAGTGGCAGGACAAGTGTCTAGACGACTGGGGGTGAGAAGGGCGCAGTGGATGACCAGGACGCTTTTAATGCCTTGCCCTGCTCAAAGCGCTCCACAGCACTGTGCTGTCCCCGCCTTCCTGAGCAGTGGCCAACGTTGATCCTAACTGCGCTTTCCGCCGGGTCCAGTCTTTGCATGCTGGGATAGGCACTCCCAAGACAGAAACTCACCAGAGGGTTTGCGACCCAACCGGCTACCCTCACCTGGTTTAGCCCGCCTACCAAAGCGGTTGCCCGGGGTGTGGCCGCTGCGCATGCTGCAGCTTCTAGGAGCCACAGGTGAGAGCTGAGCATCAGATGGGAGCCAAAGCAGGATGAGCTACCCTATGGGTGAATATTTCAGCCTAAAGGGCATGGCAAGCCCCCCCCCTGCAGAGGTACTATCCCTATCTGACAGCCCCATACACCCCTAGCTCAGCTCAGCTAACACTAGCTAAGCTAACACTAGCTAAGCTAATGCTAGCGTAACCTTACCTATCACCTATGACCTTTGACCTGAACATACATACATCACATAACATACATCACATACATGCAACACTCAAAATGGCGGCTTTTAACACTCCTCAATTTTACAAAATCTCCACCAGCTAACCACTCCTCCAAGCAACGTCACACATTCAACCAGCAACCAACGCCTTTTAGCCCCAGGCCAAACTTCAAATTTTAACTGTGCAACAAAAGTTCCAGCCACCGCCTTTTGGCCCCAGGCCAAACTCCAAATGTTAACTGCTCAACAAAATGTCCAGCCACCGCCTTTTGGTGTCAGGCCAACCTCAAATTTCTAACTGCGCCACAAAATGTCCAGCCACCACCTTTTGGCGCCAGTACAACCTTTTTGTAACAATTTTAACTGTGTCACAATAGCCCTTAAACACACCAACTTGGCTCTCAATTTTTCCAGCACATTTTTAAATTCACACAGCCACACAAACCTGCAAACAGACACTTCTTCACACAAAACATTCCCACTCCAAACTGCGCACACATCTTCAACTTCACACACACTTTTTCAGTGCCTAGCACACACACATTGTCAGAGGTTGCTTCATGTTTCCTGGCATTCATCCAAAAGCTACACACACATTTCCCCTCAGTAGGAGACAGAAAAAGAAAAAAAAGATCCCAGCATACAGAGAGAGAGAAGACACAGATCTGATCTACAACACACAACAGAGTCCGTCGACCCCAAACAAACAAACAAAACTAGACAACAAAAAGCAGTTTTAACTGGTTCTTTCACGAGTTTGGCACTTCTACACATACCTTGTACTGAATTTTAGGAATTCGCACAAATTCCTCTGCCACACGAGTACCCTCCCGCGTCAAGTGCCTAATGCGCATTTACGACCATATGGCCTGTTACGTAACCCCAAGGTCATCATCTCGACCCCAAGGTTAGTATCCTGACCTCAATTTTTAAGTCGGTGCACCGTCAACATATGCCAGGCCTACTTAATATACGTCGTCCAAATGACGTCACTCACTCGCCTGGTATATATTTGCCCCTGGCAAAGTGCCAGTTCCCCAATTCAGGCTTACTTACTAGTGAGCACGTACGATTTCTTTTTTTTTACAAAACATACACAAACACAAATAAACACAAACAACAAAGACACCACAACCAAACACTAAACATATACAGTCACCTCTGTGATCTGAAAGGTTTCTATGCCAAACTTATAACAAATTAATTTAAATTGCAGACAACAGGTCCTTTTTCCGAGGGGACCCTGGGGATGGGTACCCATCTGCCAATCCAGGGCGTGTGACAGTGTGGACAAATCTATAATCTTAATGTAAACACTACTCAGTCACTTCGTGGGCCCGTTTTGTCCAACTACCGAATGCCTCCAGAAAGCAGTGGTCTCTCTCGACCCCAGAGTCCTCGTCTAGCCTGTGGTTCGTGACGCCATTTTTTTCTTGGGTTCGGATTTCCCCGTTGAGACGACTCAAAAATACCAGGACCAAATAAGAAAGGTTAACAATTTATTATAAAAATATAGACACATGCATTCAAACAATTGAGTAATCAATAATTGAACAAACCTTCCAAATCTTCAAAAAGTAACTTTAGACAATTGCCGGTATCGCAGATGAGAGAGAGAGAGAGAGAGAGAGAGAGAGAGCGCGAGCGAGAAGGGTCACCCCAGCAGTGTGAAGAGAAAAAAGCCAAGCCCTCTATCTCTCCTTTTTATTCTCAGAGCTTACGTCTTTTCCTGACAGTCCTCACAGAAAGTGACCTTTCAGGTCAACTCAGTGTGCAGCAATTCCAACACACATACACATTTAACCCTTGGAACAGAGAGAGAGACTATAATGCTTTAGCTGAGACTACACCGCTATATTAATTCCTCATCATCACCAAACTTTCTTGGTCGTCACCCAGCCTGTTCCTGGGGGTCACTGGTCGAGCCAGGGGAACAGTGTATAGATACATCATAGGACTCACTGGGACAAATCATCAGTGATGTTGTTTCCTGAGATCATCGCGTGTTTTGGGTCTTTCAAGATCAGACACCCTCCCTCAGGTGACCCAGCCGGGGTGATCAATTCCCGGCTTGTGTCCCAGTAGCATTAGCCCACTTTTCGGACCTTTTGATCCAGATCCACCTGGAGGCTCTCTCTGCAGCCTCTGTTGTGGACTTGATGCCTCTCCTTTTAGCAGCAGCTGAGATGCCAAAGAAGGCTGTAGACCCTGCACAAGGGCCGTGCGGCGAAGCCCCGTCATCTCACCTCTATCGGCTCACAGCAGGCTCTTATTTCCAATAAGAGGACTTGCTTTGAGGAGGCAGATGTCACAACCAGGTCTGGTCTCAATGAGGTTGAAGTCACGCATTCTGGGAACTTGAAAATCAAATTAAGGCCAACCATATCTAAAATGCTATCCAGTTCAGTCTTTAAAAAGTGTTCAATCACAATTCAATGTCTAATCACACACAATTTCTCATCACAGCACATTGACCTTGCTGTCATTGTTTTCAAAGCCATCCTCATGTAAACTAGCGCACTTCACTTCAATTTGTAGTGACAGGTTCTCGTTCCTCAGTTGCAGATTGTCACTGAACAGGTCTTCAATGTCGCTAAGAGTTATATCTGTCTGAACACCAGCATCAATTCTATCAGTAATTAGTGAAGATGGTCTGTAATCTTCAACATATTCTGTAGGATCCTCATGTGTTTCTTCAGCTACTGCAGTGGGTGATCTCGGTGATAATACTTCATCATGATTGCTTCCCAAGGCAATAGGGGCATCTATGGCATTATTCCTTTGTAGATTCTCCAACCTGTGTGTTTTCATCTATTTTCTCCGCTGATACGACTATTTCCATAGCTCTACGCTTTTTTCTGGACTGCGGGTAAAAGAGGAGATGCTTGGGACATAATGGGTCGGCTGTGGTTCAGTTGGTAGAGTGGGTCGCCCAATGACCAAGAGGTTGGCGGTTTGCGTCCCGGCTCTGGCTGTCCACATGTCGAAGTGTCCTTGGGCAAGACACTGAACCCTGACTTAGGCCCCCAGTAGGACTTACCGTAAACCTTAGAAACCTACTGGTGTATGAGTGTGTGTGTGAATGGGTGAATGAGAGGCTAATGTAAAGCGCTTTGAGCACCATGAAGGTGGAAAAGCGCTATATAAAATGCAGTCCATTTACCATAATCAGGTGACAGCGGATCATTAGCTTTTTTACCTGAAACAAAATCAAAATAAAGCAGCATTAGGTCCTAATAACAACTAAAGCAAAACTTTTCAAATATTTTTTTTTGAAAGACATGTACATCAGTAGGGGCCTACACTGATTTATTAATGAGACAGAAATCGACAAAAAAGCTAGGCTCATCTTACAGAACAACATGGTACAGGCCTCCCGATCCATTTCAAATATAATCTAATGTATTTAGCACATCTTTTTATTTGTTTATTGGCCATAAAAGTACATAAAACAGTTCAAATGTGGCAGGGATGACACAAAGCATTTATGCTTCTTTCCATTGTGGATGTCTTCATAGTGACACAAAAACAATGAATTCAGGAAGCCATCTACCAATGTCTACTGGCATAAGTACATCGACAAGGAGTGTGGACACATGCAGAACATGTGTGAAATTATAAGAATTCACCTACCAGATATAAAATGAACACTGAAAAGTCGTCTGCCTTCATTTGGTTTCCCTGTCTTGCGGCGTATAGCGTCCAGCCATTTTCACTGTCTCTCTGACTCTCAAGGGATTCAATAGAAGGAAACTCCGTCTGTTGTCTCCTGGCGATTAGTACAACCGATGGTACAACATGATTTACCCATCGTGGGACCAGGAATGTCTGGATTTTCATATAATCGTGATAAAACGGCAGCGTGTTGTAATGTGTCAATGCAAGGTTGTTTTCTTGCAGTCCAATATGGCAGCGCAACTACAGAATCATGGGATCGCGTGACGTCAATGCATTCCCTTAATGTTCTTCATGAGAGAAGCACCATCTACTGGCGACACCTTGGAATCGAATGAATGGACGTTTAACATTTGAATACGAGAGGGAGGGGGGAAGGCTTTGTGCACGGACCTTGACTGGGATCAGCTGGAGTCTGCACGCCAGCCACACAGCAACTGCACGGAACGGGAAAAATGAATGGCTGCTACTGTAAAGAAAACATTTGATGTCAAAGCTTGCTGCTATGCTGCTAAATATCATGGCTGGTGTGGGAGGGGGAGAGCCTGGAGTTAGGGCCCTGGGCTCTGGAGAAACACAGTGCTTCAATCGGACTTGCCAGGGCTGTTGTCGCTGGGACGGGGCCGGAGTTCAACCCCAAAACGCGGTGGTGGTCCTCATCATCGGCCCTTGAGGGAGATTCGCCGCCTGGGTCTCGCTCGCTCGTCGGGGAAAACCGGGAATGTGGGATGATGATGCATCAGCGTCGTATTACAGAGTGAACATTTTACATTACTATCATTGATTTTTTTTTTTTTAAGTGTTCCCACGCTTTTGGATTTCATGGTGTCAACTTGCCGTTCCTTTGTGTTTTAATCAAGCATTCAGACTGGTGCGAAATATTAGTACCACATAGATTAATTGAGCTCTGCGCGAGCTCTGCGTTTGTATATTAATAAATTTCGTTTTGTATTGCTAATGCTCAAATTCGACACCATCTCTCACTCCATCCTCTTCAGTAGATTCTGTTCTATTGGAATCACCCACACTCCCCTCTGTTGGTTCCATTCATATCTCCCTGACCGCACCCAGTTTGTACAGCTCAAGTCATTCTTCTCTGTCCCCTTCCCAGTCACTCTAGGTGTGAGTTATTATTATTAGTTATTATTATTATTACTATTATTATTATTATGGACTTTAACGACAGAGTCGAGTCGACTTGTCATGATGATGTCATCACATTGTCAGCTGAGGAACAACACAGACATGCGGCTAAAAAAAAAACAAAACACATACGTCTGTCCAGCAATGAGCAACTTATATTAAAGTTCACTGCAAGGTAACAATGTCCACTGACAAGACACAAGCATCAACATTTTAATCTCAACAAAACAAAGGCTAATGTTGGCAAAGAGTTTTCTGTTAAATTTAACTGAACATCAGTAGGGTGAACATATGTCTGCATTTTGTCTGGACCCACGTCTCTAAAACGTCTGGACAGTTCCAGACGTCTGTCACGTGTCCTCACTTTTCATATTAAGTGCAAAACATTCAAGTCAGCGGCCGACGAGCTGTCCACATCATGTTTGGGAAGAAAGGAGTGCGTTTTCTGCGCTGCTGCTTATATCAGATTAGCTAGTGGGTGCTGCTTATATCACGCAGATTAGCTAGCGAATGCCTCATCATAAGGCCGTGTTTTTTTTTTCCCCATCTAGATGGGGAAAAAAGAGAGTAACAGACACACATGCAATGTGTGTCTGCCCACAACAATTATCTTACCTGCAGCAGCCACGTCTTGTTTAGGTCTTACTGTGTTTACGCACAGAGAGAGAGAGGGGGAGACGGACAGAAATAACATGCGACTTGTCGACTCCTCCAAATTTAAGTCGACTTGTGCTACGGGAGTTGACGTGTCGACTAGTCGATGTGTCTGTTAATGCCCTATTATGGACTGATCATTTGAATCCGGTGCATTGGAAGATGGAAACATACATGATAGCAGCTCTGGAGGACCAGGGTTCCCTACCACTGTTCTAGAGGATAAGTAGGAACAGATGAAACATATATTCTTCTGAGAAATGGGACAGTTACTTTCTTTCTTTAATAAACAATTCTAATTACCCCCTTTTTTTCATGTTTGTACAGATTTTGGTGTGAGTGCCTTTCTAGCAGCAGGAGGAGACATGACTAGGAATAAGGTTAGGAAGACATTTGTGGGGACACCATGCTGGATGGCGCCTGAGGTCATGGAGCAGGTGGGTGTCTTAGTCGACATGATCAAAACCACTTTCTTCTGTCCCTCTGCTACTTCTATCTCTACATCTTATAAATGGCAAAAACGTTCTGGTGTTTTCAAAATCATGCTTATTACTGTGTAACTACACAAGGTTGAAATTAGTAATGATTTGCTTCAGTGGTTTGTAGGTGTGTAACCGTGCACTCCTTTGTACTGAACCACTATATGTAGCCGATGTGTAGAATGCAAACACTTGGTAAGCAGGATTGTTTACAGATGATTTCATTGGAAGCAGCAAGCCTTTGACACAGCCGTAGATGCCGTATTGAAAGATTTCACCCAGAAATTCTCATTGAAAACGCAGCAAAGAGCAACCCTGGAGGTATTTATTAAAAGGAAATACACTTTCGCCTTGCTCCTGACTGACTTTGGTAAGAGTTTAGTCTACCAGTTAAGCCCGCTGGATATATCAGAGGAAAGAGTCGTGTGATTGGTTTATGCTTTATTACCGCCTTTTTTGACTTCAACCACTAGCAAACCGAGGGATTTGAGGGAGGCGGGTCAACCATGCGTTTTGGGAAATGGTTCACCTTAAAGGGATACGCCACCTCCAGGCCAAATTCAGTGTTTCCCCACTGTTCCCTAACCTAAATAAGTGTGTGGAAGCATTTTCCTGGCGACCCAGACAATGACCAAGGACTGTCACTAAGAGCCCCCACCCCCCACGCCTCCAGCAACCCAGCGTAGCCTACCTGGAGATTCAGGAAACCATCTCTGTGTCTTCAAATAATGAAACAATCTCTCTGCCCACCACACAAGTTTGAAGACTGTTCAATGATTTGTTTGATCACTAGCAAACTGCTGTGCACTGGTTGCTGGAGGCGTGTGTGGTGGAGGCTCCCACTGACAGTCCTTGGTGTGTGTCGGCTGTGTTTCTCCACACCGAAAAAAGTTCCCATACACAAATGAGTAAGACGAGCCGTTTTGCCGTGAATTGCACCATCATTCACCCTTGAAGTAATGAGGAGACAAAATCAAGAAAATCAAGTACATTAATTCACTTTAGATGAGATACTTAGTTGGCGCCGCAAGAATGCAGTTACTGTCGGAATCCAACCTGTGGTCAATTCTTATAGATTCAGACATTGGCGGGGTCGCCAGGAAAATGCTTCCACACACTTATTTAGGTCAGGGAACAGTGGGAAACACTGAATTTGGCCTGGGGGTGGCGTATCCCTTTAACATGGTGGCCAGACCCAACAGCTTGCAGAGCATTGGAAAGTTGTGACAACCAGGGAAGACCAGTTTCACTTTGACTTCTGTGAGCAGTAGTCTGCCCCGACCTATCGAATGAAAGATGCATATGTTCCAAGAGAATACAAGATGGCGCCCAGAGCGGCCGCCATGGAGTTTCGCTGCGTCCTGTTTTGTCTGTTTCTGTCTGTTAATTGTGTGTCTGCCTGCTCTTACACCCGTGAAGAGCTACTAAACATTAGGACTTTCACTCCCATGGACGTTCTTCCAGTTTTTTTGGCTCCTGCAGACGAGCCGGCGTCCTGGTGAGGCTCCGCAGGAGGGGAACGCGCACAGCGTTACCTGGGATAATGTCAAGTAATCTAACGTCAAGTCACTCTGCAACAAACTCGACGAGCTGAAGCTGCTGATGCGGATCAAAGACTTCTCCACCTCATCTGTCCTCTGTTTCACTGAGTCCTGGCTCAAGGAAAACACACCGGACAGCGCGCCCCACCTAGAGGGATTCCAGCTGAGCCGTGCTGACCAGGACCCGGGTCTCTCAGGTAAGACCGTAGGCGGCGGAGTCTGCTTCTACATCAACAACTGCTGGTGCACTGATGTGACTGTGATCTCCCAACACTGTTGTCCTGCTCTGGAATACTTATTCATCAACTGCAAACCGTTTTACTCCCCGCGCGAGTTCGCTTCATTCATTCTGGGTGCTGTTTACATTCCGCCGGACGCGTGCATGGCTCAGTGCGCGCTCACAGACGACATCCAAAAAGTGGAGAGGACTTTCCCCGACGCTCTGGTTATTGTGCTTGGTGACTTTAACTATTGCAATCTGAGCCACAAACTCCCAAGGTACAAACAGTTTATTAAATGCCCCACCAGGGCAGGGAACACGCTGGACCACTGTTACACAACAGTAAAGGACACGTATCGGGCGATTCCCTGCACTGCGCTAGGACTGTCTGACCATGTGATTGTCCACCTGGTTCCCACATACAAACAGAAACTGAAGCTCACAAAGCCACTTGTGAGCAGCACGAAGAGATGGACCAGTGAAGCTGTGGAGGAGCTGCGGACATGCTTCGAGACAATTGACTGGGACATGTTCAAAGGAGCCACACACGATCTGGATGACTACACGGACACGGTGACCTCACATACTTTTGTGAGGAGAGCATTCTACCAACACGCACTAGGGTGAGTTAGTCCAATGATAAGCCCTGGTTCACAACAAAACTCAGACAGATAAGGTATGAAAAAGAAGCAGCTCTGAGAAATGGAGACAGGGTTCGCTACAGAGAGGTCAAATACCGGTTTAGCAGGGAGCTGAGGAGGGCTAAATCTGCATATTCAGAGAAGCTCCAGCAGCAATTCACTGCTAACGACCCTGCCTCTGTGTGGAGAGGCCTGAGGCAGATCACCAACTACTGACCTCAGGGTTAAAAGGGACAGGATGACAAAGCCCTTTGTCAGAGCCTGTCCCGATACAACACCCGCTTCGACACCTCACCAGCCACGCCCAACACCCCACCTTCCCCCAGCGTTACTGCCCCCATGGTTCCTACTCCAAAGGCAGCCTCCCCCTCCTCACCCCCTCCACTCGCGATCACACAACAGGAGGTGCGCAGGCAGTTCGGCAGTTCGAACCCACGCAAGGCCCCCGGCCCGGATGGCGTGTCTCCCGCCACACTGAGACACTGTGCGAAGGAGTTGACTCCTGTCTTCACAGGCATCTTCAACTCCTCCCTGAGGTCGTGCCATGTGCCTGCCTGCTTCAAAACCTCCACCATTGTTCCTGTCCCCAAGAAACCACGGATAACTGGACTTAATGACTACAGACCTGTGGCGCTCACCTCCGTAGTCATGAAGTCCTTTGAGCGCCTGATCCTGCCCCACCTCAAGTCCATCACCACTCCCCTCCTGGACCCACTGCAGTTTGCTTACAGAGCCAACAGATCTGTGGATGACATGGTCAACCTGGCCCTCCACTCCATCCTGCAGCACCTGGACTCCTCGGGAACCTATGCTAGGATCCTGTTTGTAGACTTCAGCTCTGCGTTTAACAACATTCGCCCTGATCTGCTACAGGATAAGCTGTTCCAGCTCAGTGTGCCTGACTCCCTCTGCAGGTGGATCACCGACTTCCTGACTGATCGGAGGCAGTATGTGCGGCTGGGAAAGACTGTCTCTGACTCTGTCAGCATCAGCACTGGATCCCCCCAGGGCTTCATACTTTTCCCATTGCTCTTCTCCCTGTACACAAACTGCTGCACCTCAAGCCACCAGTCTATCAAGCTTATTAAGTTTGCAGACGACACCACCCTCATCGGGCTCATCTCGAATGGCGATGAGTCTGCTTATAGGAGAGAGGTGGCCCGGCTGGTCTCCTGTTGCAGCCACAACAACCTGCAGCTGAACGCTCAGAAGACTGTGGAGATGATTGTGGACTTCAGGAAAGGCACAGCCCCTCTGCCCCCCCTTGCCCTTACAGATTCCCCCATCACCACTGTGGACTCCTTCCGCTTCCTCGGCACCACCATCACCCAGACCTTAAATGGGAGACGACAATCAGCTCCCTCATCAAGAAGGCCCAGCAGAGGATGTTCTTCCTGCGGCAGCTGAGAAAGCTCAAGCTGCCCTCCAAGATGTTGGTGCTGTTTTACACGGCCATCATCGAGTCCATCCTTACCACCTCCATCACCGTGTGGTACCCTGGAGCCACCACCAGGGACAGGCTGAGGCTGCGGACTACCTTCCATCAAGGACCTTTACCCCTGGAGGACCAGGAGGCGTGCAGGTCGGATCATGGCCGATCCCTCTCACCCTGGACATGCCCTCTTTCCCCCCCTCCCCTCAGGCAGGAGACTTATGGTCCATTCGGACCAAAACCTCCCGTTTCATGAACAGTATCTTCCCCTCGGCCACCAGGCTGCTGAACACCAAGGGACATAATCAGACTCCCCAGCACTAAGTACAGCAGCCAACACTGGACACATGATCAACATAATGCCTCTGTCTCCTTTGCACTGACTTGCACATTGCCGCCACAGAATTGCACATTACATATATATATATATATATATATATATATATATATATATATATATATATATAGTATAAAAAATAAATAAAAATGTTATATATAGTATATAGGAAGAACATCCTCTGCTATATATATATATATATATATATATATATATATATATATATATATATATAAAATTCTTTTTTTTCTCTTTTTCTTTTTATTGATATACTATATGTTGAATGTTGCAGCGTTACACCGAGAAAAATTCCTATTTGTATACTACATGTGTACTATAAGAACAATGGCAATAAAACTCTTTCTGATTCTGATTCTGAATCATTTGTTCCTTGTGCCAGTATCAACATTTACTGCAAATTTCATGTAAATCCATCCACAACCCTTAGAGTTATCTTGCCAACAGACAGACGGCTAAAACATAAATATCCTTCATGATAAAAATCTTTGATGGATGTAATAAAATGGAAATAAATAAATAAACAAGTAACATGGAGTTATAATGGCCCATACAATTTAGCACAGTATATAGTGTGAACAAAACAAATGAGGTGAGATATAACGGAATTGTTTTCTGTTGGCTGTGTTTTGAAAATTCAGGTTCGTGGATATGACTTCAAAGCTGATATCTGGAGTTTTGGCATCACTGCTATAGAGTTGGCCACCGGTGCTGCACCCTATCATAAATACCCACCCATGAAGGTAACTGTGCATCCATTACCACTTCTTTTAACTTTAGTACTTCGTTGTTTGACCAGAGTTCAGATTTGGAAAATCTTTTATTTTTTTTCCATATTTCCCTTTGTTAAAATACATGTCATCAAATGGTCATGATACAGCATAATATGTGTAATTGAATTGTCTTACCTCAGGCCTCATCTCCTTGAACGGCTTCATTGGATTGCATGTTGTGCAAAGTGTTGCTACTGTACCCAAAAAAATTTGACCATATTTTTTGAGATCTCAACCCTATACCATAAACTACAGATGTCAAACATAAGGCCTGGGGCCAAATGCGGCCTGGAAAAGGTCCAGTCTACCCCGTAGGATGATGAGCAATGAAAATATTGTAAAAATGAAAGCGATATAAAAATGATTTTATTTTAGGTTCTACATACAGAGTAATTGGATCTGTATTGGGTCAGAGCAATAAAATATGGTCATAATTACCTGTACATAATGAAAACGGCAGATTTTAATGTAGAAAAGTCAAATTACATGAAAATATTTGTAATTAACAAACTATCATTTACAAAATCCTGAATAAATACCTGAACAAATATGAAGCAGCTGAAATATCTGAAGAGAAGTGTCATTTTAAAAAATTCGGCCTGATTATATTCTGTTGTTTAGTATATTTGTAATTGGAATGGAAGTTGTTTTGCACATGTGCAAATGACAAACTGATAGGCTGAGGCAGAAAATTGTTAAAATTGCTCTTGTTTTTCTTAAAACATGTCAAGTTGTTGATGATATTCAGTTTCAGGGAAACATAGAAGTAAACATTATCATAATGTAATTTGACTAATTTCACTGTTATTTTACTGGTCTGATCTTTTTCAGATCATATTGGGCTGAATGTGGAACTAAACTAACATGACTTTGACACTTCTGCCTTAAACAGTGCAAATACTAATTTTGCTAGATATTTTTGGTAGACTAAACTTGTGGTTAATCTAAACTTTCCCATCTTTGTACAAGTTCTTTCAGTCAGATGATCATGTTGCTCGACTTTTCTTGAAAGCTGAAATGACATGGTAGATAATAGACTTTTTTCTTTTCCTGTAGGTGCTGATGCTGACTTTGCAGAATGACCCTCCCTGTTTGGAAACCGGAATCACAGACAAGGAAATGGTGAAGAAGTATGGCAAGTCCTTCAGGAAGATGCTTTCCCTGTGTCTACAGAAGGATCCTGAAAAACGGTCAGTTAATGCTTGACCGTCTTGGTCATTGTAGCACATTTTCTACATGATATCTCAGACTCTGACTTCTCATTCAAGTCTAAATCTAGTTTCTAACTCAAACTAAAAGCCTTTTGTTTCCTTTAAGGCCGACTGCTGCTGAATTGCTGAAGCACAAATTCTTCACAAAATCCAAGGTAAGCTGTCATCATAACTGCAAAAACAAAGCACAGGCTTCCCACACAGTCTTAAAAAGTCTTAAGTCTTGAATTTCCAAATGTAATTTCTTAGAAAAGTCTTTAAAAGTTATTAGGCCTTTGCCATAGACCACGTCGGCGCAAGGCCTATTGAGTCTGCTGTGATCGCCAGGGGACGAAATAGGCCAAGGACGTGGTCCCCAGGGACGACTCGCACCACTCACACCCACACACATAGTTGAATGGGAGTCTATGGGCCACGGCCACTTAGGGTCACTGACATGAGTGGAAGTGTGTCAAATGTGACCTCTGACCCCACAGTGACTGGGGGAGGTGAAAAGATTTCATATGAGGCCGAGTTTGGGGGGGTCAGAAAAACTCTATATTGTTCCTACTCGTTTCTAAATTTTTCTTTATTAGGGCTTTGCCGCGTCCCACGTCAGGCGTAAGGCCTATTGATACTGCTTGCAGTTTGATCTGATTCTGCTCTTTGAGCTCTAATTTGACCCCCTGAACATGCATTAAAACTCACGAAATTTTGCACAAACTCCAGAAGTGTGAAAAATTGCGAGTACCTGTGTATATATAGGTTTCGTAAAAGTCGGTAAAGAAATGAAATTGAATTGAAATTGAAATGTCTACAGCGCCCCCTAGAAAAGGTGAAATAGTTTGTATTACGCCAGATCACGCCCTAGTGAAGTTGGAGCTATGAAAATCGGTATATATGTTCATCATATGATGATGAACAAAAAATTTTGAAATTTAAAAACGTTGAGTCGTGGATTATCGCTGTCTCTTTGGCCAAATGAGCTCAAAATCGGTGAACACGATCTAGACAAGTGGGACATCAAAAGTTATCCAAATTTTTTTTTAAATTTTATTGTTTTTGTGCTATAAGCTGTCGCAAATTTTGGGATGTTTTCTGGAAAAGTTGCCACAACGTAAATTGCTTCACCTCGGACATACAAACATCGGTTTGGCTGAAATTTGACACAGGCATCTATCCCCTGGGTCTACATCCATTTAGTTCAAGACATTCGGATTTTGTACTATAGCGCGCCCTAGAAATGTACTTTTATTAAAATGGCTGTAGTTCAGACATACGAACAACGATTTGGCTGAAATTTGACTCTGATGTCTGTCTTCCGGGTCTACACCTGTTTGTCATAGCAAATTGTTATTTTGCACTATAGTACAGTTTCGCTAAATACACTGTTAGAAAAAATGGCATAAGATCGGACATACGAACATGGACTTGGCTGAAATTTGACTCGGACATCTATCTCTCGGTCCGACACCAGTTTATCGATATAAATTGCTAATTTGCTCTATAGCACCCCCTGCAAAATCGCCTTTACTAAAATGGCTGTAGATCGGGCATACAAACACTGATTCAGCTCAAATTTGACTCCGACTTTGCGTGGGGAGGCGGTTGCCAGGGGAGGCAGTCGCGAAGGCCTTTGGGACTGCTTGCAGTTTTAATTACATTTGATATGGTAGGTCTTAATTTTTTGTTGCCTTAATCTTGTTCGCTGTATTATGTTTAAATATGTCCAAGCTGCAACGTCGGTAACGTTATTTCACTCTGGTCCGTCCCTTCCAACCCTAAAATTTGTATTGAAATTAGGAATCGTTATCACTATCACTGTCAGTGGTGACAAAATACTCAGAATTGTGGGAATCTAATACATATGTACTAAACTCTAGGAATCGCACATTTTTGCCAGTATGGTTATAAAATAGGCTGAAAAATTAGCATTAAATTCTGCTTCAAATTGTCTTAAAATGTTTAAATTTAACTTGTAGGAACCCTGAAAATAGGAATATGTTTGGCTTTAACGGAGAGTATGTGATTATTTTGTTTCAGAACAATGAGTACCTGCAGGAGAGGCTCCTCCATAAAGGCCCGTCAATAACCGAGAGATCAAAAAAGGTCTGGTCCCATTTGTCACTCACTACACATTGTTCTGTGTCTACAGTGTGTGTGGCTGTGCTCAGGCGTATGTCTAAGGCTATGTTCACACAGCAGGTCTTAACGCACAATTCAGATTTTTTGGTGAAATCCAAAGGGGGCCGGTTCTTCAGGGTCTGGTGGTGGGAGAGCTCTTAGCAGGACCTGACACTCTGATGAGAAGTCCTGTTTATCGAAACATGTGGAGAAGGTGTAGAAGGTAATGACATGTTTATGCCTGTGTGGTAATGGTAAATATATTAAACTAGTGGTAAACTCATATTATCATACCTCTGGGTCTTTACATTTGTTTTGTCAATCACAGGAGTAACTGAAAAAGTTGGATAAATGCGACATGGCTGTTCAGACTGAAGTCGCATTGCAAAATATCTGATACATATTTGATTTAGTAGGACATATGAAAGTGGCCTGGGTGGGATTTTTAAAAAAATCTGATTTGTGCTGTTCAGAGTGTCTTTAACAGGTCAGATACAGGTCAAATGGCAGCAAAAAGTTGGATTTGGGAACATTTACCTGCAGTCTGAATGAAGCCTTAGTTTCCCAAGTCTCTGTATAATGGATGCCAGGAAAAAACTGAAGATTAATCAGCAGTAATTACATTGTTCATTCACAAAGAAAAAATACATAAAAACTTCTATAGGTGCGCCGCGTGCCAGGTTCAAGTGGTCGTCTCCATAAGACTGAGGATGGCGGATGGGAATGGAGTGATGACGAACTGGACGAGGAGAGCGAGGAAGGCAAAGCTGCGGTGGCAGCTCTACGGGTGAGTTTCTGCATGTAAAAGTCTTTTCAGCAGTCCATCTAGATTTCTGTATTAGACCAGATGAACAGGGTAAAGATTGATGATTTATCCAACACAACTGAACAGAACATGAGCTGCCATTTTAATAGGAGATTAAATACATTAATTTCATTCTTAATATTTAAAACTAAGCTGGTAAGTAAGGAGGAACAGAAACCTAAACTAAGCCAGAAGCCATCTTCATAATCTGTTTATATCCCTTTTGTGGTGATAATGAGTGAACACACAAAGTTAAAATCTTTTGATTTTCAAGATCACAGGTTTTATGAGTTAGAAAATGGCATTGATCCGGACATTCATTTCTATCAGAATGTTAATATGACCTGTGAATATTATTCTGAGGAAGAGTTAAATACTAAAATGAAGGGTTTTTCATTGATCCACTTTAACAGCAGGAGTCTTTACAGTAATTTTACTAAAATTAAAGACTATCTTAAACAGTTCCAAGAAAAGTTTACTGTGGTAGCAATTTCAGAAACATGGTTGAGTAATGATAAAGAGCTGGAGGATCGACTAGAGGGATATGAAATGTTTTGGCAAAACAGAGTGAACAGAAGGGGAGGGGGTGTTGCTATATTTGTAGTTTTGGGTTTCAAATGTAAAGTTATCAGCAACATGACAGCTGTAATTGATGATCTGATGGAATGTTTGACCATTGAAATTAAGGTGGAAAGAGCCAAAAACATATCAGTTAGCTGTATTTATCGCACACCAGGATCCTGCATTGATCATTTTAACACAAGGATTTTGGATATACTTGAAAAACACAAAGAGAAGGTGACTTTTGTTTGTGGTGACTTTAACATTGATTTACTAAAGTCAAATGATCATAAGAAAACTGCTGAATTTATTGATACTATGTTTAGTTTTGGTTTCTATCCATTGATCTTAAAGCCCAGCAGGATAACTAAGGACAGTGCTACTTTGATTGATAATATTTTTGTAAATATAACTAATGGGAATATAAATAGTGGACTGTTGGTGACAGATGTCAGCGATCATTTGCCTGTTTTTGCAGTTCTTGAAGGGAACAATAATTTTAATTTTTCAGAGAAAATTCAGACTCATTATTCAGGTAGAGTGAAAACACCAGAAGCAATTGCAGCTCTTAAAACGGGATTAGCAAATCATGACTGGCATGAAGTTTATGTGGAGGATACCAATGATGCTTACAATGCATTTTTGGATACATTTATGACACTTTATGACAGATATTGTCCAGTGAAAAAGTTTACACAGAATTCTAAAAATAGGAGAAAATCATGGTTAACAAAGGGACTGGAGAAGGCTTGTAAAAAGAAAAACAAGCTATATATGGAATTTTTAAAGCATCGAACAAAGGAAAAGGAGGATAATTATAAAAAATATAGAAATAGACTGACATCTATTGTGCGATGTCAAAAGAAGATGTATTATGAACAATTGTTTCAAAAATATAAAAGGAATATTAAGGCTACCTGGAGTGTATTGAATAAGGTGATCAAAAATCGTAATGATAGGTGTTTTCCAACAAATATTGTTAAGAGTGACAATTCAGTGACTGAGGATATTGAGAGCATGGTTAATGAGTTCAACGATTACTTTGTTAATGTAGGTCCTAACTTAGCAAAAGAGATTCCCCTCATAGGTGGAAAAGATGAAACCTTTAATTTAACTTTCAATAAATGTAACACCATGTTTCTTGGGGGAGTTTGTGAAAGTGACATTTTAGAAGTGGTAAAAGAATTCAAGAGCAAAAAATCCACTGACTGTAATGATTTAAATATGTCACTTATAAAAGAGGTTATTTTTTGTGTCCTTGAGCCATTAACATATATCTGTAATAAATCTTTTCAAACTGGTATTTTTCCAGATAAGATGAAAATAGCCAAAGTGATCCCAATCTATAAAAATGGAAATAAGCAATTTGTGTCAAATTACAGACCAGTTTCTTTACTGCCTCAATTTTCTAAAATTCTTGAAAAATTGTTTGTAAAGAGATTAGATTCCTATATTGAGAAATATGATTTATTGAATGACCATCAGTATGGGTTTAGGAGCAATCGCTCAACATCATTAGCAGTGATGGAATTCGTAGAAAATATTGCAACAGTTGTAGATAATAAGCATTTTGGAGTAGGTGTGTTTATTGATTTGAGTAAAGCATTTGATACGATCGATCACTCTTTACTTCTACAGAAATGTGAGCGGTATGGTATAAGAGGTATAGCACAACTTTGGTTACGAAGTTACTTAAATAATAGGTTTCAATATGTGAGCATAGATGATATTAAGTCTCATCTTAAGCATGTAACCTGTGGAGTTCCACAAGGCTCAGTGTTGGGACCAAAGTTATTTATACTTTATATAAATGATATTTGTACAGTAAGTGATAAATTAAAATATGTTGTGTTTGCAGATGATACCAATTTATTTTGTTCTGGAGGGAACATAAAGGAGTTGTTAAAAACTGTAGAATTAGAATTGATGAAATTAACCAAATGGTTTGCTTTAAATAAACTATCGCTAAATGAAAGTAAAACTAAATTTATGTTGTTCGGTGGTAAACGGACTAACATTGAGGTAAAACTGAATTTAAACAATGTTGAAATTGAAAGAGTATATGAAACTAAGTTTTTGGGAGTAATAATAGATGATAAAGTTTGTTGGAAGCCGCACATAAAACATGTAAAACAGAAATTATCCAAGTCTATTTCTATTCTTTACAAAACAAGAGATTTATTGAATAAAAGCTGCCTTCATTTGCTGTACTTTTCACTTGTGATGCCTTATATGACATACTGTGCTGAAATTTGGGGAAATACATACAAAACGAACCTAGATCCAATAATTAAACTGCAGAAAAGGGCTATTAGGATAATAAATGGAGTTGGATATCGTGATTCTACAAATCAGCTTTTTATAAGATCACGCACATTAAAATTTTTGGACATTGTATATTCAAAAACATTAGAAATTATGTTTCGAGTGGTAAATAAGACAATTCCAGTTTGTATTCAAAAAATGTTTAAGCTAAGGCAGGTGGTTTATAATTTAAAGGGGTTGTTAATGTTTGAAACTCACAAAGTCAGAACTAATCTAAAGTACAGATGTGTGTCAGTTTTGGGTGTAAAATTATGGAATGGATTGAACAATGAAATAAAAATGTGTAATTCTATGTTAGTCTTCAAGAAGACTTTAAAATTTAATATTATCGAAAGTTATAATGAAATTTGATGATTTGAATTCATTTTAATGACTTCAATTCAGTTTTTCTGTTTAAGTTATCATGTGTTTTGTAATGATGTACTAGTACTGATGTTTTATTGTGAATTATTCAGTTAATCCTCTGATGGTATAGGATAGGCAAAAATAAGCCTTGGGGCTTCAGCCTACTCCTTTTTCGGTTGCTATCTGATAAATTCTTTTGTAAAAATATGATTTTATTTTTGTTTTTAAACCGAAATAAAGCATTCAACAACAACTAACTGAACAGAACATGAGCTGCCATTTTAATAGGAGATTAAATACATTAGATTTCATTCTTAATATTTAAAACTAAGCTGGTAAGTAAGGAGGAACAGAAACCTAAACTAAGCCAGAAGCCATCTTCATAATCTGTTTATATCCCTTTGTGGTCCTCCGGGTCAAAGTGACCCAGTGGCCCACAAATGTGCCTTTTCATACATATTGTATGGTGCCATTGCTTACTACTGAAAACAGTAAAATATCCTTTGGAGGGTGGGGTGATGAAGTTTGGAATCTGGGTCTTTAAGATGATTGTAGGACACAGCCTGTGTGCCTTGTACGGAGGACAGCACAAGGGATGCATTAGCACTGGCCTATTCCAGGGGTCTCAAACAAATGTTTTTTTCAGGGGCCACATTCAGCCTGATTTGATCTCCAATGGGCTGGGCCAGTAAAATGAAATGAAAAAAATGATTACCTGTATGAAACTAATCCTGGAGGGATTATATCTCTCGCCTGGCCTGGGAACGCCTCAGGATTCCCCTGGAGGAGCTGGCTGTGGTAGCTGGGGTGAGGGAAGTCTGGGCTACTTTGCTAAGGCTGCTGCCCCTGTAACCTGGGCCGGGATGAAGCAGGAGACGAGTATGAGAGCCTGCGGGACTGTGGGATGTGAAATGCAAGCATTCGCATTCCATAGTAGAGTGTGCTGTGGAACCCTATTGTTTTTGTATGGATTTTTATTAGGGTGCTGAGCATGCGGTGCTGTGGTGCCCTATAGTAATCGCTCCGATTTGTATTTATTTTATTTTTCCATTGATATAACCAATACTGCAGCCTAAACCATACATTGTTTGAAAGATATCTTTGGGGTCCTGGTCCAGACCACTGCCATGTATGCATACACCAAAAATGATACATGTACACCAGAAGATGGTGCTATACCAGAAAAACGCTTTTGGGGCTATAACTCGCAAATCGTACATCACACATTCAAAACACGCACATCCACAGATTCTCTGAAGAGTACTGAATCACATGGGCCATTTCCATTTATTTATTTATTTTTAGCAAAATCGCCATAACTGTAAAACCTTTTTGTTACTTGTCCTAGGGTTGTAATGCAAATCATGAAAAAAGTTGGAATTTTTTTTCCCCAAATTCTTAAAAATGTGAAATTTGTGAAGAAATAATTAATCATAGCTAGCTAAACTAAATGCTAAATATGGCATACCTCAAAGTAAATGCTATCAACAGAAATTTTTATATCCAAGGTTGACCTTTGATTTTGAGGGTATGTCTTGAGTTTGGTGAATTTTGGACACTAGAGCAGTGGTGCCCAACCCCTGGGCCGCAGACCGGTACCGGTCCGTGGATCAGTTAGTACTGGACTGCCTAATAATTAATTAATTAATTCTCTTGTATTTATTATCTGAGTCTGAACAATCTCTTATTTTGAAAAATGACCGGATTCTCTTGGTTACATCTCTGTCACTTGAATGCCAAAAATGTAACCCACATGTGAGCACAATAAGTAAAAACAGATGTCTTTGGAAAGTTTCCTTTTGAACAGGAAAATGCCCACTAAAGAGACAGAAGAAGAGCCTCCAACTTCCTAGAAAAGGAAAGCCTTTAACCCTCCTCTTGTGTTGGGGTCACCACCGACCCGTTTTGGATTTTAAATGCATAAAAAAAACACATACATTTGTTTATTTCATTAAGGCTTCTTGACTTTGTCAGGAATGTCTATTTCAACAAAATAATGCAAAACTTTTTTTCCCACTAAATTCTAAAATGCTCTAATTGAATTTGTTACATTTGTATTGTTAGGGTCGGGTTCGACCCGGCTATAAAAACAAGATTATAAAGTAATAACTACAGCCGAAACTGAAATCAAAAGTGGACTGTCAGTCAACACAATGACAGACAGCTCCTTTCCCACTCATGTGAGCTTTAGGGGATTCTCATTTTGCTATGTTTTCCAGTTTACCTGCACAAAAACAAAACAAAGACATTTCCAGACATGTTGGGTCAATTCAGTATAGAGTTGGTCATTTGCAGAGTGCACATCTCCAATTTGTAGCAGGCAATAATGAAAAGAAGATTCATAGTGAAAGAAGCTCTAGATCATATTTTTGGTGAAAATGAGGGAGAGGACCAAGAGCAGCATAACGATACAGATGCAGTTATGCAGATATCTCTGCAAAGAACACACTATAAGTGTCACTTTTTGCCACAAATGCATCTAAACTCATACACACATACACGTGCAAGTTCTTGCACACAGACTTTTACTCTGATTTTGTTCTTTATTAGGTTTGAAACTTTATCTTGGTTCTTCTTGGTTGTTGTTTGTTTGGCTGTTCAAATATATACTTTCTGTTTTAACTTGTTCTGCTTTTCATTTTATATTTGTATTAAAGTTCTGTTGCTGAAAAAAGGATTTTTTTTGCCTTTTACTTGAAGTAAATATGTATTGATCGAAACCAACCCTAACACCATAGATGTTACTATAGTTAATAATATTGAAATAAAATTAATAAAATAAAAAAGTAATTTAACAGGTGTGTTGTAATATCCCTCAGTAATAATCAGGTAACAGAAAAAACATTTATTTATTTATATGATTCTCTTGAGGTTAATTTTACCATTTTTTAAAATTGAAATTGAGGGGTATACTGACAGAAAAAAGGCCCAGAGACCCACACCAAAAATAACAAAACCAATATTTTCATGGATAAGGAAGCATAAAGGTAACCAAAAGATGAGAAAAAATGGGATGATAGATAATTGTTTTTAGTATATTTTACAGCTGATTTAAGACACGGGTCGACACCGACCCACTAACATGGGGCGTGTTATCTGAAAGCTAACACAAGATAAAGTTAACAAACAATACCAGGAGTTGTACTTGGATTTATGGATTTATCGTGACAGGTGATTCCCACAGACCAAGCACGCTCTGTATAATTTGCGGCGACTGATATAAACAATCTACAGGTCGGGGACAACTGCACTAGAGGGTACTATAAACACTGGAAATGTATATCTCTTAAACAGCTTGACAGATTTTTACGAAGCTTGTTGGGTATGATCAAGGGCCCATCCTGAGTCTATATTTTGAAGGTGGGTGTGGTTAGCCAATGTGGGTGTGGCTTAGTACAAAAATTAACAATTTTTAGTACAGTTGTGAAATTTACAGTAACTGTATAGAATAGGATAAAAATCCACTAGAAAAAAACTGTTGATTTATTCCATTAGGGGGGTACTATAAGAGGTAATTACACATTTATGTCACATTCATAAACTTTTAAAAGTTTTATTCCTTTGAAAGAGCTGAGTCTTTTGACATCAGCCATGCGCACCTTGGTGTTTAATTTCTTTTTTTTACGTTAAGACATATTAACATACTTTTCATTCCTACTAGACTTTAACTTTAATTTGCATAACACTTTGGACATGCAAACTAGATACCTCTCTGACCTTAAGTTGTCAAAAGAATTTAGTTACTTCAAAAAATGCGATAATTATGAGCAATAAAATATTTTAGCTAGCTAAAATAAAAATTACTGTTGCATATCTTTGTGAAAGTAAAAGCTAGCAACATCAAATTCAGTACAAATTTTCCGACCATCATCCAACAGCTCTGTGCCAAATTTGATAAAATTCAGTCAATAGGGGTTGCTTCAAGGCCGGGTACCATTGATTGATTCATTAGACAGATCTAAGCATTAGGCACAAAACTTATCACTTAGTTTGTTGAAATTTAAAATTGTTTATGGGTCATTCCATTTCAAATCATACAATGTTTTGGACAAATTTAACCTTACCCCTCAGATTTTGCTGAAACATTGTCCTCGGGGTAAGTCTGATAGGAGAAGATGATTCTCAAATTTTTATGTTAATCGGATGAACTATTTCTCAGATATAGCAGCCAACATTCTGATGATTTTAGCGATATTTGCCATGGCTGCCATTATTCGAACTGCAATGATTTCTGAACTACTGGTCCAATTTTCATGAAATAGGTATCATTCTACCTGAAACCTTTTAAGGAATCCAAATCTGGAATCATATTCAACATCTGACCAAGTTTTCATGTAATGGTCTTGAAATAAAATATTTGACCTTGAATATGACCTTGTGGATCATGTGACTTTGACATAAATTTTGGTCCATTTCATAGCCCTTCATAGTTTGCAAGTAATATGCAAAAATCACAGGTGTAATATTTTTTGTTAGAACTTCAGGATAGGTCAAATATACATTGACCTGAAATATATCTTAACCCTTGTGTGGTGTTCTGTGGGACCCGTTTTCATTTTTTATTAAAAGAAAAATTATACAATTAATTAATTTTTCAAACTGAGAATCACTGACTTTGGCTCATTTTCTGTGAAGAACATATATCAGTATACATATTTAATGACCACACACCCTACAACCCCCCCCTACACATTTCTATTACATATAAGATGCCCGGGTCCACTGGACTCGGGGCTCATAGAAGTGTGGAAATCGATGTTCTGTGTACCACACAGCAGGTCTAGACAGGAGGAGGACAGAGTGTTGGTATACAGAACATCAGAGGGTCAAATGTGCGAGAAAATGAGAGCAGACAGTGTTGACAAACAATGTTGCAATGTTGTATGCAAACTGCAGGTGCAGAATTTGACCTTCTGTATTGCGGGAATCTTTATTTTCTCACACTATATGCTACAAACTGGAGGCAGGACACTATAATTATAGCTTTGCCAGTGTGGTTTCTTATCACAACCGATCAAGATGGCCAAAAGGTACTCTGCGCAGAGGGCCCTGGAATTGATTTTGGAAGAGAGAGAAATTTTTGATGATGATGTAGATGTAGATGATGCATCTCCAAACTATTCCACAAAGGGCAGGTGTGGCTGCAGGTTTTTGTTCCAACCAACCAAGAGTCCACAGTTTAACCAATTGACTCTCTGAAGACTGAGATCAGTTGATTAATTGAGTGTGCTGGTGTGCTGCTGCTTGGATGGAACAAAAACCTGCAGCCACAGTGGCCCTTTGTGTAATCGTTTGGAGATGCCTGATGTAAAGGGAGAGGATTCAGAAGAATAGGTTTCCGAATTTGAGGATCACATTTCTGAAAATTCAGAGTCGGACAGTGACTCTGAAGAAGATGATGAGATTGAGCATCAGCCAGTTCCAAAACAAAGACCAGTCACAGGACCAGGCTGTCAGCAGCCAGCCCCAGAACAAGCCAGTCAGCATGGAGCAAGTGAGGAAATATGGATGTAAAATATTTCTGAAATTGAATGGTCTTCTCACCCAAGAAAAGAGCCACCCCGCAAAACTGCCAATGTGATAAGGATGCAACCAGGGCCAACACGGATGGCAGTTACTCACACACAGGACATCAAGTCTTCTTTGGAGCTTTTCATCCCAGATTCTATCCAGGAAATTATTCTTGACTACACTAATTTAGAAGGAAGACGCTTTTTTGGAGAGAGGTGGAAGGAAATGGACCAAACCCAATTACATGCTTACTTCAGAGTTCTCATCCTTGCTGAAGTTTTCAGGTCCAAAGGAGAATCCACAGAATCCCTGTGGGATGCAGAAACTGGAAGAGGACATGCGTTCAATGGGGCTGATGTGTTGTCTTGACTGATATGTTTACTCTGTGTTCATGTGGTCAGCTTGTGTTGTGCACCCGAATGGGTTAAATTTCAAGTTCAAAGAAATAAAAGTTTTGAAAAACCTTGCTTCATTTGTAAATTTGTTTCCACTCATATCTTGATTTTAATCGATTTTCTTTATTAAGTTTTAAATATTAAGTTATAAATGTGACCTAAAAATGGTAAAGGGCAAATATTAAGCATTTATATTGTTTATACTGCTTGTAATTGGGATAAGGTAAACATCTGTTCACTATTTGAACATAGAAGTGTTTGATTGTTAGGTATTAAAAGCCACAAAATGCAACGGGTCCATCAGACCCACAAACACTGGCTGAGTAACAACAATATGAACATTACACAAGGGTTAATATATACCAAGACTGGCCAAGTAAATAGTTATTACATGAAAAGGTGATGCACAAATCGATATTTCTTCCACAGAATACACATCCTATTGTATTTCCTGAAATTCATGGAGTGAAAACTTATATTGTCAATTGTAATTAACATCTAATATATTTGATAGAATAACTGAATCCTTGTCATCAGCTTCATCATACAAGAGGAGTTTCACTAAGAACTATTCGAGTAGAAGAACTTAAACTTCTCGCTATGTGTAGCAAGTTTGATTGGCAAAACCTGAGACTATGTCTACACCATAAGAAAGAATTTCTTCTAAAGTTTTCCATCTTCAAAAAGAAATGCTGTAATCTATTTCACTGCCATGCTAAATCTAGAACAAAGTCACTACGATTTATAACGTCACAATTGAAATGACACCTATTTTATGAAAATTGGACCAGTAGTTCAGATATGATTCCAGTTTGAATAATGGCGGCCATGACAAAAATCGCTAAAATCGGCAGAATGTTGGTGGCCATATCTCTGAAACGGTTGATCCGATGAACATAAATATTTCAGAATCATATTTTCCTGCCAGACTTACCCCTAGGAGAAAGTTTCAAAATCTGAGGGGTACGGTTTGTTGTGGAAGTTTTGTATCACACAGAGAGAGAAAACCGTTCAAGTCAGAAACAATTATTTATTGAAGAGATGAACAAATTAATTTGGAACTTGCATGCAAGTGAGAACATGAACAGAACGAGCTGTCATCAGATGTTCTGATGATCAGATCATATAGCTCTTTTATACTCCCTAAACATTCAGAGGGTGGTATGAGAAGGAAAAACACTGTCCTTCTCATACCATTGTAACCACACCATGTCTCTGGAGACAACTTTCCTCTCAGGGAAGTACACTCAACAAAAATATACACTTTTGTTTTTGCTCCCATTTTTCACGAGATGGACTTAAAGATCTAAAATTCATTCCAGATACACAATATTACCATTTCTCTCAAACATTGTTCACAAATCTGTCTAAATGTGTGATAGTGAGCACTTGTGCTTTGCTGAGATAGTCCATCCCACCTCACAGGCGTGCCACATCAAGATGCTGATCTGACATGATTAGTGCACAGGTGTGCCTTATGCCGCCCACAATAAAAGGCCACTCTGAAATGTGCAGTTTTGTCTCACAGCAAAATGCCACAGATGTCACAAGCATTGAGGGAGCGTGCAATTGGCATGCTGACAGCAGGAATGTCAACCAGATCTGTTGCTCGTGCATTGAATGTTCATTTCTCCACCATAAGCCGTCTCCAAAGGCATTTCAGGGAATATGGCAGTACATCCAACTGGCCTCACAACCGCAGACCATGTGTGACCACACCAGCCCAGGACCTCCACATCCAGCAGGTTCACCTCCAAGATCGTTTGAGACCAGCCACTCAGACAGCTGCTGAAACAATTGGTTTGCATAACCAAACAATTTCTGCACAAACTGTCAGAAACCGTCTCAGGGAAGCTCAACTGCATGCTCGTCGTCCTCGTCAGGGTCTTAACCTGACTCCAGATCATCGCCGTAACAGACTTGAGTGGGCAAATGCTCACATTCAATGGCGTCTGGCACGTTGGAGAGCTGTTCTCTTCACGGATGAATCTGTTTATATTGTTCAGGGCAGATGGCAGACAGCGTGTGTGGCGTCGTGTGGGTGAGCGCTTTGCTGATGTCAATGTTGTGGATCGAGTGGCCCATGGTGGTGGTGGGGTTATGGTATGGGCAGGCATCTGTTATGGATGAAGAACACAGGTGCATTTTATCGATGGCATTTTGAATGCACAGAGATACCGTGATGAGATCCTGAGGCCCATTGTTGTGCCATACATCCATGAACATCACCTCGTGTTTCAGCAAGATAACGCACGGCCCCATGTTGCAAGGATCTGTACACAATTCTTGGAAGCTGAAAATGTCCCAGTTCTTGCATGGCCAGCATACTCACCGGACATGTCACCCATTGAGCATGTTTGGGATGTGCTTGACCGGCGTATTCGACAGCGTTTACCAGTTCCCACTAATATCCAGCAACTTCGCACAGCCATTGAAGAGGAGTGGACCAACATTCCACAGGACACAATTGACAATCTGATAAACTCTATGCGAAGATGTGTTGCACTGCATGAGGCAAATGGTGGTCACACCAGATACTGACTGGTTCTGAGTATTCTTGTCACGACACTAAAATTTCCAACTCGATACCGATACTAAGGATAATACTTGATACTAATTTCGATACTGGAGATGTGAGGGATTCCTTTTAAAATTTCCTCCATGGACTGCTAAAAAAAAGGTAGTGAGTGCGGGTGCAGAATAAATGCATGCCTATCTCTTGGCAAGTTAAGGTAGGCCTATCTTTTTCCTCAAGCCCTTCTGCAGTGCTAACTGCAAGCCTCTTTATGGTCGAGCGATTATGTGCGCGGGTGGCATCACATCACAGATGTGAGGTCCAGATGAGCACAGGGCCATTGACACTGGTTTTAAGAAAACCTCAACTTTTTACATCGCGTTTTGGTCTATAACTTTCGCAATGTATGTCTTACATTAAAAAAAACATATCTTCAGATTCCCCGAAGAGCACAGAATCATATGAGCTCAAAAAAATACATTTTGCAGTTGGTATGTTTTTTTCGGCAAAATTGCGATAACTCTAAAATGTACTTTTCCCTCCTTCATCCAAACTGTGTGAAATTTGGCAAACATACTCAGTTCTTGAAGCTGAGTATGTCTTTACAAAACTTGGTGGGTGTGATCAAGGTCCACTCCTGAGTCTACCTTTACAAGGTGGGTGTGGTTGGACAATGTGGTGTGGCTTATGACAACAAAAAGAAAAAAAATGTAGGACAGTTGTGAAATTTACAGTAACTGTATAGAATAGGATGAAAAAACACTAGAAAAAAAGTCAATTTATTCCACTTGGTGGCACTATAACCGGCAATTACACATTTATGACTGTAACGTCTGCATTTTAAGTGTCACTTTCATGAACTTAACACATTTCTATTCCTTGGGTAGAACTGAGTCCATTTAGCTAAAGACATTCTGATTTTGTAGGATAGCACCCCCTAGAAATGTAATTTTATTAAAATGGCTGTAGTTCTAACATACGAACACCAATTTGGCTGAAATTTGACTCCCATGTCTGTCTCCCAGGTCTACACCCATTTGAAATACGAAATTCTTATTTCGCACTACAGCGCCCCCTACAGATTTGCCAAATACACTGTTGATAAAATGGCGGTAGTTTGGACATACGATCCCTGATTTGACTGAAATTTGATTTGGACGTCTATCTGTCAGTCCGACACCAGTTTATCAATAGAAATTGTGATTTTGTTCTATAGCGCCCCCTACAAAATCGTCTTTACTAAAATGGCTGTAGATCGGGCATACAAACACCGATCTGGCTGATATTTAACTCGTACATCGTGTGGGAAGGCGGTAGCCAGGGGAGTTAGTTGAGAGGGATAGTGAAGGCATTTGAGACTGTTTGCAGTTTTAATTAGGCCTGTGCTACAGACCACGTCGGCGCAAGGCCTATTGAGTCTGCCGTGATCGCCAGTGGATGAAATATGCCAGATCGCCAGGGATGACTCTCACCACTCACACTCACTTCACAGTAGTGAGCCGTGTCCGAGCATGTGCACGTCTCACACACACACATACACCACATATTTGCTCCTGCTCAGAATGAATGGGATTCTATGGGCCACGGCCATTCAGGGTCACTGACATGAGTGGAAGTGTGTTACATGTGACCCTTGACCCCACAGTGACATGGGGGAGGTCGAAAGATTTCATATGAGGCTGAGTTCCGGGGGGGGGGGGGGCAGAAAAATGCTATATTGTTCCTGCTCCTTTCTGAATTTTTCTGTATTAGGCCTTTGCCGCGTCCCACGTCAGGCGCAAGGCCGATTGATACTGCTTGCAGTTTGATCTGATTCTGCTCTTTGAGCTCTAATTTGACCCCCTGAACATGCATGAAAACTCACCAAATTTTGCACACACTTCAGAAGTGTGAAAAATTGCGAGTATATATAAGTTTCGTAAACGTCAATAAAGAAATGTCTACAGCGCCCCCTAGAAAAATGTAAATAGTTTGTATTAGGCCAGATCACACTCTTGTGAAGTTAGAGCTATGAAAATTCGTACACATTTTCATCATATGATGATGAACAAAAAACCTGATGATGGCCATGCCCATAAACCAACAGGAAGTCCGCCATCTTGGATTGAAATTTTAAAAACTTTGAGTCATGGATTTTTTCTGTCATCATAATTTAACAAATTCCTCCTAGGCCATTGGGCCAAATGAGCTCAAAATCAGTGAACAGGATCTAGACAAGTGTGACATCAAAAGTTATAAAAAAATTTCTGAAAAGTTGCATCGTTTTTGTGCTACTTTGTCACAAACTTTGCAAAGTTTTCGGGGGAATATGATGTCTTGTATATACATATATATACATATACTATATGTATAGACATATATTCGAATTTATATATAATGTTGTAAACACAACATACCTGGAACGTACCATTACATGTATTAATGGTAAATGTTATGCACTTCCATAGTTCTTTTCCACCTTCATGGTGCTCAAAGGACTATACATTAGCCTCATATTCACCCATTCACACACATCAGTAGGTTTCTAAGGTTCTGTCCTACTGGGAGACTAAGTCAGGGTTCAGTATCTTGCCCAAGGATACTTCGAAATGTGGGCAGCCAGAGCCGGGATGCGAACTGCCAACCTCTCTGTCATTGGGTGACCCACTCTACCAACTGAGCCACAGCCGCCCTACCTTTACCATCCTACATTATTATCTCTGGAATTTTTAGCTGAGTATTAGCATGCTCTAAATCTCCTCTGTGCATGATATCTTGATAAAGTATCACATTTGAGAAGAAGTTTTTTTCCATGGCAATAGAAGCTGAAAAAGAAGCATGTCAATATCAACCAACTTCTATCTTTGTCACATTTCATGTTAGAAGCTTATGTTCTCTTTAAATGAAATCCTTGACCCCATAAACATACATTTTGACACCAAGATCAGGTTTGCATGACAAGTACGGCCTTTCGCGATGGTGGCCATCTTGGATTTCACATTTTTGAGGTGGATCCCTTAATTTACGAGCGTGGAGCCAGATCTATTTGGAATCGGCATACCCAAAAACGCCTATATACCAATTTTCATGCTTTCTTGCGGATGTGAACATCTTTTTCACAAATTTTGTGAACTAGTCTGATCCACGGATGTTCATCGTACATGCAGCAGAAATAAATTCTCCTGTTTTATTTCTGAGGGAATTTGCATGATCCTGGGTGTCCATGCTTCATTGTTGGCGTCTAGGATTTGCATGAAATCTGGAGGATTGTCCTGCTCAGAGAGTTTAAAGGCTTTAATCTGAGTGAGGGAGACAGGTACTTTATCTTGTGTGACATGAAAGAAGGATATTCCAGGGATATTCTTGACACAGTATTCAAACATTGCTTTAGAATCCAGGATATGACCTTCAGTAACACACTGCAAACTGGCCATTGTGGCCAATCGTTGCCATCACATCCCAATGCCATCACAAGCACTTTTTCCACGTGATGTGGCAAAGAAGTTCCATTCTGTGTCAAGGGAGAAATCATCTTTGTGGTAACACAAGTTGATGAAGTTAGATTTATTCTTATATTGACCACCACAACCATCTGTGAAGTACTGGACCCTTTTTGCAGATGGAACTTCATCTTGACCGGCCTTCAGTACTTTGTTCAAAAATGTGGATGTGGTGTGGTCCTTGCAGTCACTGATCACACAGTAGCTTTTGTGAGCGAGCTTGCCATCTTGTTTTATTTTTGAGTGTAATATAAATAAAGATTAATCATAAATTACTTAGGAAATGATGCAGCTTAACAACTTCCTGCATCAAAGAAATACAGACATGAAAGACAGAGAACATGTTAACCATGTGGTAAGCATATAATGTGCGAAATGTGTTGATTTGTGTCCCCTTCACAAATATACTTTATTTTTGAAAATCGGACCATTGGTTGCCGAGATACAGCACTTTGAAATTTGGCAGCCAAGCTCTTTTTCACGAAAAAGTGAAAAAAAATAAATGGCAAAATCTCAAAAACCACTGGTCTGATTTTGCTAAAATGTGAAAATGAATCATTTCTGACTAGGATTTACCTATAAACCAATTTTCATTGAATTTGGAGGAGGTGGGGTTTAACTCATTGGGTGATCTGACATGGAATGACCCTTCAAAGTGTTGAGCAGCAGTTGGCTTTTCCTTGTGGTGATGAACTTCAGGCTATTTAGAAATAAACAAAGCTATCCCTCAATAATAGTTCAATCTGGCTTGGTTAAATACTATATGGACCAAAATATTTCTACACATAACATGTACAGGTTGTAATATTCCCATTCCTGTCAATTAAAAAAAAAAAAATTCAATAATTCCTACTATGATAAATCACAAATGTTAGATTTGAAGGCATTTTTTTTGCTGAGTGAGACCTGAAGAATCCAGCTAGTTACTTTTGATTAAATGTGACAAATTTTATTGTCCGATTGTGGCAAAAACTACATAAATCTAGAGGTAAAACTTTTAACATGGCTATACTGAAACAAAAAAAAGTCAACATTGAATAAAACACACTCTGGTGTATTTTATAAAATGTTTAAGCAATTTCCCAATTGCGGGATCAATAAAGTACTTCTATTAAACAAAACTAATTCAAAAGATACAATAAAAAGGCTATTATTTTGTTGCCCAGCAGCCTGTTGGCAAAGAAACAAATTAATTCCCTGTCCATATAATGCGGTTTACATTTTTTGCCATTTTTTTGTTTTTCTATTGCTGCAATTTGATGACAACTAAGAAGGGGAACCCTTAACATAGTGTTGGACTTAGTCTTATATTATTTAAAGTATATTCAATTTGTCATACCTTACAAAGAACATCCTGACAAAGCAGGAGGAATATTTAAAACAGTCTTTCAAACAGACATGAACGAAGTGATATTATGTGAATATAAAGTGTGTGTTAGGAGAAGCAGCTGTTAAAGTTTCAGCTCTGTATAAAGTTAAGGATAAATGTCCTATATCCATCTTCACAAAAGATTCATTTGGATCTGTAGACTTGATGGAAGCAGTGTAATGGGTATTTATGCAAGAGTGTGTCTAAATATGCATGTCAACAGGTCATCAACCTAGTAAGGCTGCCCGATATTGGCAAAATTTGCGATATGCGATTTAGGTGTACAGCATTGTGATAATGATATTGCATTATTTCTTGTTCACCTAAACCACTTTCATCTACCAAGAAAAATGTTCCTCAAAAATGTTGAAATGAGCCAATTGTTTGTATAACCCAATTATAATTTAAGACAAAATACTCTTCTACTGTAATCAGTGACGTAATTCTGTCCAAGAACATGGTGATGCTGCAGCTGTAGAGCTTCAACTGTAGACCTTCAACTCTAAACCTTCAATTGTAGACCTTGAACTGTAGACCTTCAGACACAAACATCGTTAAACATTTAGTCATTTTATTCACATCTATAAGTGTGGAAATGACATGGTTGTATTTCATAATAACAAAAGGACCAGAGTTCCACCATTTACCTCAGACCTTTAATAAAACATTTTTCAATTGTCTGGTTTAGTAAATACTGCATATAAAAATAAAATATTTAAATATAAGTGTTCAGCTGTTGCCCAAAGGTGTGTCCCATCTTTTCAACATTAATAACTAAACTGTCATGCAGCAGCAGCATTACTTTAGTATTTTTGATTGAAATAAATAGTATGTTATAGTGATCGAGAAAACCACTCTGGTATCCTATGGTGTGTGAAAAACAAAGATAAAGAAAATAAAGAAAGTAATTTATTGCATGTATTTGCAATATGAATATTGCACACTGTGTTATCATGATAACAATATTTTTTCAATATATTATACAGCCCTACTTCATAGAAACGCCGGTTTATTGCTAGACTGGTTTAATTTATGCTGTGTTTTTGTGTGAGCCAACATTTTCAAGTGTGTGTTCATACTCACTGTGTGTCTGGGTGTGGGAGTTTACTGTCCTGTGATCTTACCTGTAATGTCTGTTGAGGCCTGTGTGCATTTAAAGTTGTCCTGTGTCAAATTCCTTCAATCTTCCTGTACGTCATCAGTCCACGTGTTGGGGGTTACAAAGCAGACCTGCATGATTTAATCCTGACAATCTGTCATGTCCATTCTGCAGTCCCCCAGAGTGAAGGATGGCTCCCAGAATATGGAGGTGAGTCAATTTGTAGTGGACATGACCTACAACTCCTGATTCAATACATGAAACTTAACAGAACAATCTGCATGACTCTCTCATGTGCGTCCTCCTTTTGTTTTTTTTATTTGGTGTTATTTGGTTGACTTAATGGGAAAACCGCATCTGATTTTTATTTTCACATGGTGCATCTTAGATTTTCCCGCCGACAGAAGGCTCCACAGGTCACTTACAGCTCGTCCCTCAAACACATGAGAGCCCAGTGAATGTGGCCCAGCCTGCGGAAGACCACTCCACACAGTCTCCTCCCAGCAAAGCCAGCCCCTCACATGTACCTGCTGCTCAGGTGAGGCTCCCACTTTTGTCTGCTCAGCTATACCATGTTTTTTCAGGCACTTCAGCTCACTTTTAGCTGTTACATACCTACCTACCTACCTAATTCCAACATTTCTCCAGTAAAGAACTGGAATAGTAGCTTTACCTGGGTCCTATTTACGGACTCTGTGGATGATGTCACTAAGTCATAAATCACTGATGGCTCACAAACTGGTGATTGTTTCCCATGTCACTTCTCTATATCTAAATAGCTTATGGAAGATGAGATCTATTAATCCATAATGACCCTGTGGAACATTTAGAACCACTTTTTTAACCATCCTTGTTGCTATTTGTTGTAATATTATCTTCTGTATGATGTGTTTTTCCTATAAAAATAATTTATTTTCCTGTAGCAAACATTCCTGTAACAGACATCTATGTAACCCCAAAGATTTGTGAAAAACTCATAAGTACAGTTGAGGATTGTTATATTAAAAACAGAGAAATCTGGAGAAAACATGAATGTTTAAGCAAATTCTTTCATGAACCAAACATAAACCCAGTGTTTCCATCCACTGTCCAGGGTTCTCACCAGGAATTTTGAACAGCATAACGTTAATCGGGACGGCCTGGCACTATGTGCATGTGCAATAGCCTTCATTACGCCATTGCCTAGCGTCAGGCAATGAGCGTCACACAGATGCTCCAAATGCTTGCAATTTAGGTCACTATTCACTAGGGGTGTGAATCTTTGACTCACAAAACAATCCAATTCAAATCTTGATTCAATCCTGGGCGATTCAGAAAAATTAAATGATAAACGATTCGATATGATTCGAACCGATTTCATTTAGTTTGATTCAATAAAAATTTATAATTTAACCCTTTCAGACCCTGTGTCCATTACAATAGACATCACATGACAGTGGCTGTTTTCTTTACTTTTGCAACATTTAACCCACTTGAACCCTGAAGTCATTTAATTGGCCCCTTACCAATCAATCAAACAGCAGTATAGCTTTGCTTGTTCCCCTATGAAACAAATCCATCACACTGAAAGAGGCATGGCAGGGCTTCACTCCACACATCAAAGTGAGGATTGTTTTCAACAGTTTTATTCACATTTATAGATATTTGTGCCAAGATTTCATAGTTTTGAAATAATATTGAAAGGTGGAACATGAATTAATGTGTAATATCAAACGCAAGTTTTTACACAGGATTTTTTGAAACATCCATTACAATGGGCAGTTGGTCTGAAACCAATGTTTCAGTATTGATGAATGACCTTATTACTATAAAACAGTACTTCAGAACAGATAATCAGCCGAAAATATTCATATGCAGAATATACAGCCCTTGAACTGATTGTAGATGATATATACTGATATTGAATTTTTTGGAAGTGATGAGGAAGAATGAAGATTCTAATAGATTTACAAGAGTTGGAAGCAACAAGGTGCACATTTCCAGGCTGTTCAAGGAAAAATGCATATCTATTGTGACAAGGTCAAGGTGGACTTGTGTTTTGTGTCACAGAGAAATTGTTTCAAAGATGCCCACAGACAATAAGGTGACCAAATTTATTTATTTATTTTTTTGTAAATTGTAACAGAACAAAAAACTAAACAAATATAAAGGGAATGCCTAATCTCACCCCTATTTTGTGCCAATCTCAAATTTCTATGTTCTTGAATTATAGCCAATAATGTGAGTTTGACCTTTCTGCTAAGCCCTCTGAGACGACGTTGTTGTGATTTAGGGCTTTATAAATAAAATTGAATTGAATTGCTAAATGGTCTGCACTTACACTCAACAAAAATATAAACGCAACACTTTTGTTTTTGCTCCCATTTCTCACGAGATGGACTTAAAGATCTAAAATTCATTCCAGATACACAATATTACCATTTCTCTCAAACATTGTTCACAAATCTGTCTAAATGTGTGATAGTGAGCACTTGTGCTTTGCTGAGATAATCCATCCCACCTCACAGGTGTGCCACATCAAGATGCTGATCTGACATCATGATTAGTGTACAGGTGTGCCTTATACTGCTCACAATAAAAGGCCACTCTGAAATGTGCAGTTTTGTCTCACAGCAAAATGCCACAGATGTCACAAGCATTGAGGGAGTGTGCAATTGGCATGATGACAGCAGGAATGTCAACCAGATCTGTTGCTCGTGCATTGAATGATCATTTCTCCACCATAAGCCGTCTCCAAAGGCGTTTCAGGGAATATGGCAGTACATCCAACCGGCCTCACAACCGCAGACCACGTGTGACCACACCAGCCCAGGACCTCCACATCCAGCAGGTTCACCTCCAAGATCGTCTGAGACCAGCCACTCAGACAGCTGCTGAAACAATTGGTTTGCATAACCAAACAATTTCTGCACAAACTGTCAGAAACCATCTCAGGGAAGCTCAACTGCATGCTCGTCATCCTCATCGGGCTCTTAACCTGACTCCAGATCATCGCCGTAACAGACTTGAGTGGGCAAATGCTCACATTCAATGGCGTCTGGCACGTTGGAGAGGTGTTCTCTTCACGGATGAATCTCGGTTTACATTGTTCAGGGCAGATGGCAAGCGTGTGTGGTGTCGTGTGGGTGAGCGCTTTGCTGATGTCAATGTTGTGGATCGAGTGGCCCATGGTGGTGGTGGGGTTATGGTATGGGCAGGCATCTGTTATGGATGAAGAACACAGGTGCATTTTATCGATGGCATTTTGAATGCACAGAGATACCGTGATGAGATCCTGAGGCCCATTGTTGTGCCATACATCCATGAACATCACCTCGTGTTTCAGCAAGATAACGCACGGCCCCATGTTGCAAGGATCTGTACACAATTCTTGGAAGCCTAAAAATGTCCCAGTTCTTGCATGGCCAGCATACTCACCGGACATGTCACCCATTGAGCATGTTTGGGATGTGCTTGACCGGTGTATTCGACAGCGTGTACCAGTTCCCACTAATATCCAGCAACTTCGCACAGCCATTGAAGAGGAGTGGACCAACATTCCACAGGACACAATTGACAATCTGATAAACTCTATGCGAAGAAGATGTGTTTCACTGCATGAGGCAAATGGTGGTCACACCAGATACTGACTGGTCCTGAGTCCCCAGACCCCCAATAAAGAAAAAAAAAACTGCACATTTCAGAGTGGCCTGTTATTGTGGGCAGTATAAGGCACACCTGTGCACTAATCATGATGTCAGATCAGCATCTTGATGTGGCACACCTGTGAGGTGGGATGGATTATCTCAGCAAAGCACAAGTGCTCACTATCACACATTTAGACAGATTTGTGAACAATGTTTGAAAGAAATGGTAATATTGTGTATCTGGAATGAATTTTAGATCTTTGAGTCCATCTCATGAAAAATGGGAGCAAAAACAAAAGTGTTACGTTTATATTTTTGTTGAGTGTATATAGTAGCACTTTTCCACCTTCATGGTGCTCAAAGTGCTTTACATTAGCTTCATATTCACCCATGTACACACACACCAGTAGGTTTCTAAGGTTCTGTCAGTCCTACTGGGAGCCTAAGTCAGGGTTTAGTGTCTTGCCCAAGGACACTTCGACATGTGGACAGCCAGAGCTAATAACCGCCTGCTGCGCCGTTAACGCCCGTTGCCCATGGCGACGGGTTTTGTCACTTTAGATTCATTGTACCATATCACTTCGCAGGTAGTCCGGACACTTTTAAAGTAAATATTTCCATCGATGTAATGGCTAGTTTATCCAGTGTTAACCTATCCTGATGTTATCCTGACCTTAGTCAGGAAATCAGGGGAAATTGCCGTCCTCCTCTTGTACAGAATCTCCAGGGCCGAAGTAAGTATTTTACCCTGGGGTTAACTCCTCTATGCTGGTTTTTAGAAAACAAGGAGCGGTTTCAGTGAGCTTCGTTTTCAGTATTTATTTGCAAGAACGGGACAACACCTGCTCCGGTCGCCGACCTGACTGTTTACATTCGTCTCACTCTTTTCTCCGCCCAAAACTCTTTACACCCCCCTTTTGTCTGCTCCGCCTAACCCTCATCTTATTGGTTATTTCACAACACAAGTCTGTTAGAGTAGTGACTGTAATAAACTCTAATAACCCGTAGAATAAGCGGGATAATGCATGGCCCATGAGTTACTATCAAAAAATATTGCCCTTCGGGGAATATTTTTCTGATAGTTACTCGTGGGCCATACATTATCCCTTGCATATATATATATATATATATATATATATATAAAGCACACTGCACTATAAGACATTAGTGAAACAAAACAGTCAGTCAGTCAAACTTTATTAAACACATTTGCATTCTTTATTCAAACATTGAGTGTATTCACAATAACTCACAAACTTGTTGAGTTGTAACAAAACGCAGTACAAGTATAGTATGTTTTGCTCCACACCATGAGGACTGTCCAGAATTATTCCATGTATAAAGCTCTGGATTATAAAGTACACTGTTGTTTTTGGAGAAAATGAAAGGTTCTTAAAGTGTGCCTTATAGTCCAGAAAATATGGTATGTAATCTAATTTGATCATACCCACCTTTAGTTTACAACTTTAGTTTGTACACACCTTTATTTTTTCAGAAGTGACGTGATCTGAAATGTACATAGAATTACAAAGAAGAGAATGGAAATAGACTAACCTTTTCTTCAGAGGTCATATCACATGCTTAGTTGGCGACATGCTTTTTACTTCTCCTAATAAGCACCATGTCGGTTGCAGGATCAGGTTGCAGCCAGTTCCAGCGTTCCCATCAGCTTGGTGCTGCGGCTGAGGAACCCTAAGAAGGAACTGAATGACATCAGGTTTGAGTTCATGCCTGGCAGAGGTAGGACACACTTCTGTGCTCTACAAAGAAGCCTTTGGCTGCATCCCATTACTATCACTTCCACTTTATTTTGTTTGGAGTGGACTTCAAAAGTGAGTGATCCCTCGAAAATGAAGTGAGAAAATTAAGGACTCTGCATGCTCTCGCAGCAAAATGTCGCATTTAACTTGTCGCAGATATTTGTAATTTATGCCAGTGCGAGGAGTACATGGTGTGTGCTATTCACAGCCACACCATAAAGGGCACTCTCACAAATTTGCTAGGATTTCCCACCCAGTCCTTTTTGACATCAGGCCCTTTCATTGTTGAACAAACTTGTCTTGCAGATTCTTCTACTTCCTCTTGGCAGAATCCATATTCACATGAGTTGTATTCAACAATGACACTCACATACACAAAATAAGATGGAAAAGTAAGGAAGTGGAAGTGCGTGTTGAGCTGATGTAGCATTGGACCAATCAGAGGCCTCTTTTCTGGTCTTTTCTGCGACATGGTCTGCAGTGGTTTACAGTTTTTAGGAGATGCATGCAAGCTTCTGTGACGGGGAGCAAAAGTTTCTGCAACCCATCGCAGACTACTTGGCTTGTGAGGGTGAATTGGGCTCAAGGTTAAAATAAAATAAGTCACTCACTATTACGTCAAGTGCGGCATTCTTAGATGTACAGTTCCAGTTTACATTTTCAGACATTGTATGTTACAATGTCTGAAAATGCCATCACTGGACTTAATGCTGCCTTTTATGTTGGGTTTAATAATTCTTTTTGGCCTGATAAACAAAATGAGTACAGGGAAGAGAAGACAAATTTTTTCTCAACTTTTTCCACCTGAGCACATCGGCCCAAGTTTGTCTATTCTATCTTTATTGTCTATTGGCTTATTTTTATTCCCTGAAGCTTAATTACAAATTATTGTATGTCTCAGATAAAACGACAAACAACGTCCTACTTATTTGGCCGGGTTGGCACAGTGTTCTGAGTAATATGATTTTCCACTCTGTTTGTAGTGGGTATCCCACCCCCACTTGGTATGAAGAGAAAGTTTGAAGTGATTTTTAACACTTCGACTTACTCTTAAACATAATGGGACTTTTGTACATACACGTTCACATGAATGTGCAAAAGTGAGTGATGTGTGGGGACGCAGACGTTAGATCCAAAATCTCCTTAAATGAACATTCTTAACCCTAACCCTTCCCCATGTCAGACTCTGCAGATGGAGTTTCTCAGGAGCTGGTTTCTGCAGGACTGGTTGATGGGAGGGACTTAGTCATCGGTAAGTGACACAGTACCTTTTGGTGTATTTTATTTAAAGTAAAGCTTAATGTTGTTTTAGGATGTTCTTGAATGGCTTCTTTTTACTCTTCTCCTAGTCTACAGTATGAGTCGTACACCTTCGAACAAACTCTCATTTTCTTTTCATCTTCCAGTCGCTGCAAACTTGCAGAAGATTGTTGATGATCCTCACAGTAACAAAAATGTGACTTTTAAGCTGGTGAGTACATATAAATAAACACACAGGGGGAACAGTAGGGGAACAGTGTGAGAATAGTACAGGTTGGGGTTAGGTTTGATTAGGGTTGGGGGTTAGTGTTATTAGGGTTGAGTTTAGGGGTTAAGGATTAGGGTTGGGTTTAGGCTGTAGATCAGTGGTTCTCAAAATCTTTTCAGTGATGTACCCCCTTAGAAACATATCCCTTAGTCAAATACATGGACAAAACAAAAAAAGAGGTACAGTTCTGTAAAATTAGTGTCTGATTTATATACCAAACAACTTATATAAGTGAACCTGACAAATACATTCATAATGCAGGGATTAAAGCACTCCGGCCCCGTGCCAGATTTCCGGTGTGAAGCGATTTTAAAAAAATCAAATAAAAAATTCAAAAAGTTAATAAATCGATTACCCTCATGCGTTTATCCCATGGCCTTCGTGTATGCTGTCATTCTCTGACATTGATTGTAAAGAAGCACAACTCTCTGGTTCTGAAACTAAAAGCATTAGCCAATCAGAAGCGCAACGGGACGGGTCTTCACACAACAGTCCTCAAAGGCGATAGTGACAGATAGTGAAAGATAGTGAGAGCGCAGAGCCACATTTCATGGAGTGAACACGATGCAGTATTTGAAGCCAGGGGAAAATACCCTTGCCATAGATAAAGGTCTGAAGAATAAAGCCATTTAGCAATTGGTGTAAAACGTTGAGAGAGCCAGGTGCTTGCTTCTGTACGCTTTGCTCCAGGCAGCTTATATATGCCTCCAGTGGCAAAAAAGTGCTGCGTGAACATGAGTCAGACCAGGGCCACATAGCAGCTGTTTGTGCTGTCCCACACACGATCTCAGATGTATATTAAGGGTCGACCTCTCCATTGGCCGATTCGCATTTGGTTTTCCCAATTCCACCCCCGGCGTCATTTACATACAGGCACACAAGGTCAGGTTTGTGTTACTGGAAGACCCGTAATGGCTGCCGCATTACCCCTCATTACACTACAGCCACTGTGAGTTTTAAACTTTCAGAGTCTCTAACGCTTTTGAAATATAGTTTGAAACTACCCAATTTTAATTTGGAAACATGAATGATAATAATCATTCATCAATCAATAATAGATGTGCCTGGAAGTTTATGAAGTTAAGTTATTAAGTGGGTCGGAAAAAAATTTAATGCTGTTATTGTGCTTCACATTTAATCAGAGTGTTGTCACTGCTGTTGTGTTGACGGTTGTCTGGAAGTTGGAATAAAAATGCTAGACGCTTTAGTTAAAAACTGAAAGGCCATTCCTCAATAAATAGTCATGCCATACACTGTTAGTAAGCTGAGAATGTCTTGAATCATTTAAGACCACTCAAATGGGTGCTCACAGACAGAAACATAACAGCTGTTTGCTGACTTAGCCTCTCAGCTAACGTGAGGCTAACATGTCAACATACCTTCAAAGTCTTCCCGTTTTCCACCAACACCATCTTAAGCCAAGCATCTGTGGTTATGACATATGAAGTCTTTTTTTCCTTCTAAAAAGGAGTCCAAATACTTTACTCACAATGTTGATGTACACTTGCAAACACTTAACATAGTGTAGGAGAAGAACAACAAATCAGTAACTTCACCAGTCGCCCAGATTTTTTTTCCCATTGTTTTTGTATTTCTGTTTACACTTTCTATATATTAGGAGAGCTATTTTCACTTTGAAAATAAGCATTATGCAGTGTGCACTGTGTACACTGCATAATGCTTGCTCGTAACTTGTTTGTATGTAGTAACTTTATTTGTTCAAATATTTATTTTATGTTATACAGGTTATTTAAAGCACCAAGATATTTGTTTATTTTTGCAAAAAATACAAGGATATTTTTTATTTTGGACATGACTTGATTATTAGAGTGTGTCAAAGTCTATACAATGCACAATTCTTGAAATATTTAGGCCTTTGCCACGGACCACGTCCGGTGCAAGGCCTATTGAGTCCACTGTGAGCGCCAGGGGGTGAAATATGCCAGGGACACGGTCGCCAGGGACAACTGGCATCACTCATTCACGGTAGCGATCCGTGTCCGAGCATGTGCATGTCACATACACATACCCAGGGCTGATAGTGCTCCAGCTATTGCCGAATTTCCAGCATAGCAACGTGGCTCATTTTTTTCTGCTGCCATCTGTCGGTCAAAAAAGTAACAGCAGCATAAATTATGAAAACACAGTGAAGGAAGTAAAAAAAAAATATGTTTTTCACACATATGTTTTCTTGTGACATCCTCCACTGTGTTTTCATAATTTATGCTGTTGTTAATTTGAAAACACAGTACAGTTCCCAAATATGATGGAAAATTGATTATAACTCCCATAGCATACACAGTTTCCAAGATCTGGATCCCCAAAATGACAAGACTCTTAATCAGAATCAGAATCACTTTATTTGTCATTTGCATATCCAAGACACAAACAGAAATTTCAGTTTGACCAAACCCCTCCCAGGCTGATCAGGTCATGCAGCCATGTATGGCGCTACCCTCGATCAGGAAGGAGGAGAGAAAAGAAATGCGAAAGCAGCAGCAGATGCACAAGGAACACATATTCTACTTTAACAACAAAATGTGAACACAGTACTCAAGGATTCATGAGATGGGACTTTTTGTAGTACACACAAAATGATCACATGGTGAAAACGAGATAAAGGTGCAAACAGAGCATAAACACAGGAGTTGTTGGGCGTTCCAGCGCCCTTGAGCACTGGAAAATACTGGACACATTAGGAAAACAAAGGAGCCAGAGATAGAGACAAGGACATCTTCTTTGCTTTAGGATATAGACCAAAAACTTAACCCCTTGTGGGTTTATGTACCCCATTACTTTAGACATCGCCCCACACAGTGCTCATTGATCCCGTGCTGTTTCCTCAGTTCATCAACCTCTACCCTCAGTCCAGATAGAGCCCTCAGAGCTTCACCCAGCTGTCCAGCAATGTAATCCAGTCTCTTCTGTGACTCTCCCGAACGATTCAGCAGGTCGCTCCGCGAACTAGCAGACTGAGCCACCATGGAGCTAATCTGTCCCACACAGTTCACAAGATTGTCGTGAGACTAGGTCATAGACAGTCTTAGTCCGGTTACGGTGTCAGTGAGTTCCGTGAGGTGCTCCTGAATTTCTTCTCGCAGCATCAGTGGCACTTTCGGTGCTGCGATCATCCCCACTCTGCGATGGATCAGCATTCCTCCCAAGCCAAATGTGAGTAAAGTTACCACCATAAATCCAAACAGATACACATCCTCAATGTCCTCGATGGACAGAGGTGTCAGGCAGATGACCCGCCATTCTCGCCAGGAATCTTGGGAAAAACCTGATAGGAGGGTTCCGTCAGGGCAGTGAGAAGCTCCCGGTCCTCTTTTCCTTGGTGAATAGATAGTATCAATCGCGTTAAATGCCCAGTTGATAATTTCCATGATTTAGCAAAGAAGAAGTCGATGGGGCTCAGAATAAGATTGCTACACGAGACAGGCGCACACAGGAGAGACACAGCCGTAGAGGCCTAGTAGCAGCTGCAAGATAAAGCCAAGGTCGGGGAAAAGGAGGAGAGAAAAGAAATGCGACTGCTCTGTTCGCTGTCAGAGGAGACAGCGAACTTTTCACACTTATAGTTTTCAAGGCTTAATATATCCAGAAATAATGAAGCTGTACTATTTGTAAGTACACCAACGGGTAGACAGGGTCATACTGAGGGGGAATGTTGTTCTTTAGGCCTGTATCTTCCTTCAATCTAAAACTACAGGTGTGCTTGTAAATTCTGTATGCATTTCACAAGCTTCAAAAGTGGCCATGGCACCCACACTTTGTAGGGTGTCACCTCCAAAACCGTTAGACATAGGATGCTAAAACTTGGGATTCTTTCTAGTGGCATCAAAAGGTATCTGAATGCCAAATATTGGGCAAATAAAAGAGGGTCACCTGGGGAGTTGTACGGAAATGTGTAAATTGTGAACCCCAAATCAAATTGAATGAGACCATTTACTTCCAGTGATTGTGCAAAACCGGGCTAATAATGCCAAACTAAGTTTTGAATACATTCGAAAGGTCAGTGTTTTCCTGAGTAATCGGGTGGGTGTAATGAAAGTATTGGAAAAAAAGCAAACTATTATCAAAATTAGTGCCTTCACAATAGTGATGTACACAGGCTTTTAATTGTTTGAATAATGTGTTAAAATAGTACGTCGTTTACATAATACCCCCACCCCTTACCTCCAGAGAAAGTGGAAAAAAAGTTCAGGATCAGGATTTTTTTTCAAAATCAGCCCTGCACACTGCATATTTGCTCCTACTCAGAATGAAAGGGAGTCTAAGGGCCATGGACACTCAGGGTCACTGACATGAGTGTAAGTGACACTGGACCCCACAGTGACGTGGGTCAAAAGATTTCATATGAGGCCAAGTTCAGGGATAAAAAAAACACAATATTGTTCCTGCTCAGTTTCAGATTTTTTTTAGGCCTTTTTCTTGCGCCAGACTACATCTGGTGCAAGGCCTATTGAGTCCGCTGTGATCGCAAGCTCTATGGCGCCCCCTACAAAATCGCCTTTACTAAAACGTCATTATATCGGGCATACAAACTCCGATTTGGCTGAAATTTGACTTGGACATCGCATGGGGAGGAGGTCGCGAGGGACTGCTTGCAGTTTAAATTTTTTCGTCTGTGATTTGAGCTCTAATTTGACCCCCTGAACATACATGAAAACTCACCAAATTTTGTACACACTTCAGAAGTGTTAAAAACTGCGAGTATATATAGGTTTCGTAAAAGTCTGTAAAGAAATTTGTCTACAGCGCCCCCTAGAATAGTAACAATAGTTTGTATTAGGCCAGATCACGCCCTATTGAAGTTAGAGCTATGACCACATGTAGACATGTTCATCATATGATGACAGACAAAAAAACATATAAACTTTAGATTACTCCAGAGGTGAATATCCAATTAAAAAAACAAAAATGTTTACCTGTATTACAGGGCCACCTGTAGTACAGTGGCCCTGTCGTACAGGGCCACTGGATTAAGTCAGGAACATGTGGACTGAATTTGATGTAGATAGCACTAACTTTGACTGAGATATGCTACATTTAACATTTAGTTTAGTTAGCCATGCAAATGAATTTGTCACGCACCAACCAGAAAGCGGACCCAAGAAGCAGAGTACACACGATAGATGATGTTAAAAGAGTACAATGTCGGGGAAGTCCAAACTCAGAGTCGTGAACAGGCCAGGGGTCGATAACCAGGAGGACTGACGGGCAACGGTACCAGGAATTAGACAGGCTCTGAGTGAAAGCACAAACAGGGTCAGGACATGGGAGATCAGAATCAGCAGAAGTACAAAAAGGGAAAGGCAAAGGCGGGTACCGTAATTTCAGCGTAGGTGCAGGTCCGAGAGAGCAGTCCGTTTCCAGGCAAAGGTTCCGTAAGTGTTCAGGCAAAAACAGAGTCAGGCTTAAGCATCGGGTCAATGGGTAACAGGCGATCAGGATCATGGGTCAGAGGCAAAAACAGGTCGGCAACACAAGGCTTGACAAGACTAAGAACACGGGTAAATCAATGACAACACTAGGTCAGACAAAGACAAAGAACCTTTGCCAGTTACAGGCTTAAATACTCACACGAGGGGAGGGGAGACACAGGTGTATTACAAGACACAGGTGGGAATGATTCCATTAATGACACGAGAGGAAGTAAAGACGGCAGACATGACACATGAGGAGGGTTACCAAAATAAAACGGGAAATGAGCACGACAGACATGAACAGGAAAAATAATCTCCAAAACGTGACAGAATTTCTCTTAAATGTTCCAATTTTCTTTTCTTTTTTTGGAAAAACCCTTTATATATTGTGTTGAATAGTTGAGTGGACACCAAATTTCAAGCAGTTTGGATGAAAACCCCAAGAGTAGTTTGAAAAAGTAGTTTTTTCCCCACATGCAAAATTGAGTTTTGAGCTCATATGATTCAGTCATCTTCAGGGAATCTAAGGATATTAGTTTTTTGAATGTGCGACATACGATGCAAAAGTTATAGACAAAAATGCCATGTCTTTTGTTATCGCGGCCTCACGTAACCAATGTTCACCAAATTTGGTAGTTACTCATGGAATCTGATTTTGTACATGTGTATTGAATTTGATGTCGCTAACTTTTACTTTCACAAAGATATGCAATTGTATGGTTTTTTTAGCTAGTTAAAAAATGTGATTGCTCATAAGTATCGCATTTTTTGGAGTAACTAAATTATTTTGATAACCTGAGGTCAGCGGTGTCTCTAGATATCCTGCCCAAAGTGCAAATTGAAGTTAAAATCTAGGAGAAGTAGGGAAAAGTATGTTTTCAATATATTGGAACATAAAAAAAGAAATTAAACACCGAGGTGGGGGTGGTTCATGTCAATAGACTCAGATGTTTCCAAGAAATAAAACTTTGCAAAGTTTATGAATGTGACACCTAAAATCCGGAAGTTAGAGGCATAAATGTGTAATTAGCTGTTATAGTGCCACCTAGTGGAATAAATTGACACTTTTATTTCTGATGGATTTTTATCCTATAGCTAAACAGCTATGAAGGTAATTGGGAGGCGAGACTCTCCTTCTCTCCAGTCTATCTTTGAAAAGACAGTGCTCGGTTTGGCAAATAGAGTGCTGTCAGATCCCTCACACATTCTATTCCCTGAATATGCGCTATGACCTTCAGGCAGACGTTACAGAGTGTGCAGTTGCAAAAGCAACCATTTTAAAAATTCTTTTCTTCCCACTTCGGTGGTACTACTGAACAGCCGGAACGTGGCTCATAGATCGTAGTCTTTGGAATCCTGTTAGTTATGTCCCCTCTTATGTCCGGGGATTTGCACTTTTTTTTCTCTTACTTATTATTACTTATTGTTGCTTCATTATTAAAGTAATAATAAGTTATTATTACTTGTATTATTGCTGTTTTGATTCTTCTTGTGCTTGTTAATTATTATTGGGGGTTCTCGACGTCGTGGTGGGCCACAAATGGTGGGTAATAGGTATAGGAGGAATTAAAATAATAATGGCACCGTAGAGTCTACAGTACCATGGTTCTTATTAAGGACTGTACAAATCTTACTGGTCTTCTTTCAATGACTGTACAATGCTGGTTGTGTATTGTCTGTATGTGTTTTAAAACGTGATGTTAGACTATATGCACTTTTGCCCAAGACAAATTTCCCGTAAGGGACAATAAATTATATCTCATCATCTCATCATCTATACAGTTACGGTACATTTCACAACTGTACTAATAATGGTTCATATTTCTTGTAATAAGCCACGCCAACACATTGGCCAACCACAACCACCTTCAAAATATCGACTCAAAATGGGCCCTGTATCCGTTACGGCGTTACATTTCCAGTGTTTATAGCGCCCCCTAGAGTCCAGATTTCACCACACTCAAGACATACCTTCAAAATCATATGCCAAACTTCTATCTATAATTGTCTGTTGATAACATTTACTATATGCCATGCCATATATTTCGAATGCAAGCATTCACATACCACAGCGGTTTATAACTGCTTGCAGTTCTAGTCAGGGCGCCGAGCTCCGTGGCAGTTGAACCCCAGGCAGGTTTGTAGCACTCCCTATTGACCAATTTGCAGCAAATTAGATTTTGAGAACAAGTGCACATTGAACACTTTTGTTTCGAAAAACCAAATTGGAAAATGTCTGTCCTGGCTGGGATTCGAATCAGTTTCTTCTGGTATCTAATTGTTCACTCTAACCACTGCACCACTGAAGTCACAGTAAACACAGGCAGGACTTCAGTTTTTCTCACAGTGATAGTAGACTTCAGTAAACTTCAGAACTGTACCTCCAATTAAAAAACAAAAACACTTGAATTGAATAAACAATAAAGCCAGTGGATGAACTCAGGAACACATGGACTGAATTTGATGTCGATAGCACTTAGACGGAGATATGCTATGTTTAACATTTAGTTTAGTTAGCTGATGAATGATTTGATGATCTAATGATCCATGTTACAAAAAACTTTTACCTCAATTTTTCGCCTCTGAATACGAAAGAAATTTCTGTTTACGAAAGGAAACTGAAACCTCCGACACATAAATACAGTGCATTACTATACATAACTATGTAATGTATGTAAATACGTCATGTACTGTACGTAGCATCCCATTGGCTATGAGGGAGCTACCCAGGATGCTTTTCATTACCCTTTGACCCTCATTCATCAGTACTGCCGTTTGGCTGTGGTTGTTGTGTCTCCCGGTAACACAGCCACTTTAACAGTCATTACCCAGCGCTTTTAGTATCAAAAGTTCAGCTGAATGGTGCAAGAAGAGTATATGAGCAGCAGACTATCATCAGCTTAAGGAAAATTGTAAAACAAAAAGAAAAACTTGAACTCCGCAAGCCCGGAGAGGCAGACGGTTCCATGTGGCTATTAAGTGTCTGCACCGAGCAACTTGGCACAATGTGATGTCAATGTCCGGCATGAGGGAAGACTGTGGCTTGGAGTACTGGCTGACTTGGGCAGATGCTGTCACTAAATGATAGCCACCAGTCGGCTTACTGATGAGGAAGGAGGGGTTAAGATATTCCACTGTCACACCGACATCCTCAGGGCGATGGAAGACACCCAGTTTTTCCAGCTTGTCGAATTTCCATTGCAACTCAGTGAGTTTGTCTCTGCCATACAAGGCTAAGCAACCTTTTAGTTGTGGTGGTTCGACCGGGCCCATGTTCACTTTGGCCTCGAATGGGCTAACGGCACCATTGTTGCCCGAGATGGCAGGGTCGAGCACTTTGTCGTAGTGTTCCAGCACGGAATGAAACTTAACCTTGAATCCAGGAGAGAGTAGGTTGTCTGGGTCTACTTGAATGCCACTGGAGTGCTGAACATTCGCAGGTCTTCCAGGGAGGTGACAGACTGTAGGTGTGGTGGTATGAGTGTTAGGTGCTTGGCTCAGAATAGGTGATGTTGAAAGCAGATCTACTTAGCACTAATGCTGGTGATGCTTCAACACGCAAGGCTTGCTTGAAAGGTTCAGGATGCGCATCCTCCCTACGATGCTGGGTATGACCCTAGGGTGGGTCCAGTCATGTATGGCATCGTCCCTGCCCACGGGGTGTCCCAGCGGGGTTCTATGGTGTATGATGTATCTGACGGGGCATTTCAAGAAATTCCCCTGGCCATATGGTCGTCGACACAGGAAGGCCACACAATGTAATGGTGCGGCGAACTGCATTCTCAGTGAGCTCAGTGCCTTCGGAGCCAGAGAAAAACACTGCACCATCAGCTAGGGTGATAAGTCTTTTTGCAGGATGAACAGAAATGTCATTCAAAGACATGAAGGGGGTGCCTGCAAGTATGTCCACATCCAGGTCCTCCACAACCACGCAATTAAACTGGAATTTGTTAGAACCATGATAGAATGTGAGGCAGGTCTCCCCCAGCATCTTCATGGGAGAGGAACCATCAGCCTGGTGGGCTGATTGGGAGCTGGGGGCCACGTGAGCTCCAAGGCGGCGTGCTATAGACAGTTGGATCATACTGAATATAACATTTTTATTGAACTTTTTTTATGCATCCCCCTATTTGAGAACCACTGCTGTAGATGTATGTCCATTTGCACATATCTCAAACATGCAGTTTATTTATGCAAATCCACTTCACCTGTGATCATCATTGTTCCTGATTTTACAAACTAATTAATTTGTATTTACTGTGGAATGAAGTCTGCATTTCCCCATTTTATTTTCTATTTAAATCCTTCTTCTCCCTCAATTCTCAACTGATTTAAATTCTGATTGATTCATTAGATAGATCTAAGCGTTAGGCACAAAATGTATCACTTTGTTTGTCGAAATGTAAAATTGTAAACAATTTGTTTACAACTTTTTATATTTTTCCAGTCTGGCGTGAAAATCGCTTCTCCTCCCTCAATTCTCAACCAATTTCAATTCTGATTGATTCATTAGATAGATCTAAGCACTAGGCACAAAACCTATCACTTTCTTTGGAAAAATTTTAAATTGTAAACAATTTGTTTACAGCTTTGTTTATTTTTCCAGTCTGGCATTAAAATCACTTCTCCCTCAATTGTCAACGGATTTCAATTATGATTGATTCATTAGATAGATCTAAGCATTAGGCACATTTATTGCTTTGTTTGTCAAATTTTAAAATTTTAAACAATTTGTTTACAACTTTACAACTTTTTCCAATCTGGCACTAAACCCCCCCCCCCCCCCAGATTTAAATTCTGATTCATTCATTTGAAAGTAATTGCCCCAATATTAATTTTAGCTTTAACCACAATAATATGTCATTAACCAGTTACCTACTATTGTTCAGTCACATGCTACCTCAGAAGAGCTCTGGGGGCTTCCTATACCATTCACACTGTTTTTGGCATTTGTTGATAAAAACACATAGCCACACAGTGGGATTGATTTTATGATCTATTGAATGACTCCCTTTTGTTGATGGCAAGACGTCACAGCTGTGAGGTCTGGATGAGCACAGGGCCATTGGCCCCATCATTATTAATATTATTATTATTATTATTATTATTATTATTAGCTCATCCGGGAATGAACAACTGCTGTTGTGCTGTCCGTCTTCTGTCCGTCGGCGTCTACAATTCATTCTAAATTGCTTCTCTTCCCTCATTTAACAGATTTAAATTCTGATTGATTAATTACATAGATCTTAGCACTGGACACAAAACGTATCGCTTCGTTTGTCAAAATTAGCCTTTGTAAACAATTTGTTTGCAACCTTGTTTTGTTTCAGTATGTCACTAAAATTGCTTCTCCTCCCCACAATTCTTAACAGATTTCAATTCCAATTGATTCATTGGTTAGATCTAAGCACTGGGCACAAAAGTTATCACATTGTTTGTCAAAAATTGCCTTTGCAAACCATTTGTTTACAACTTTGTTTATATTTCCAGTTGCTCACTAAAATCACTACTCTTCCTTCAGTTCTCAATGGATTGCATTTCTGTTTGATTGACTGAGTTCAATTTCAATGAAGATCATATAAATTAATTTCCCCAATATTAGTTTCCACCAACAACCTCCTGCGTAGCATTTAACAGCTTTTACCACAATAATATGTAATTACCCAGTTCCCTACTTTTGTTCAGTAAGATGCTACCCCAGGAGAGCTTTAGAGGCTTCATATACCATTCCAAGTGTTTTTGGCATTTGTTGATAAAAACAGACAGCCACACAGTGGTATTGTTTTTATGACTCCCTTTTGTTGATAGCAAGACATCACAGCTGTGAGGTTCGGATGACCACAGGACCATTGGCCCTAATTTTGGTATATATTAATTTCTCAGGGTCAGTGCAGTCAGACATAGTTCCAGACTCACAGCTGATTCAATTCAATTTAGTTCAGTTCAATAGAATTGTATTTATAAACCCCCAAATCACAACAAAGTCGTCTGACAGGGCTTTACAGAAACACAATCAACAACAGCGATATGTGAAAAGTCCCAAGCATCCCCTCTCCTCAGACACTCCTTCTTGGCAAGAAAAAACTTCAAAAGCCAGTGGGAGAGGGAGAGGGAGAGAGAGAGAGAGAGAGAGAGAGATCCTGTTAATAATATTGCTGCTGTATTTTGAACCAGTTGAAAGCTTTTTAAGGAATATTTAGGACACGCTACAAGTAAGAAGTTACAATACTCTAATCTAGATGTAATAAATGAATAATTTTTGGACAGAATATTTATAATTTTGGCTATGTTGCACAAGTGAAAAAGGCTGTTCTGCGTGTTTGATTAATCTGTGCTTTGAATGAAAGATCTGGATCAAATAAAACTCCTATGTTTTTAACTGTGGCACTGGATGTTACATTTAAGTTGTCTAAAGTAACAATCTGGTCAGTTAGGGAGTTTTTAGGGCCAATTATAATGACTTCGGTTTTTTCAGGGTTCAATAACGGATAATTGGCACTCATCCAAGTCTTGCACACATGTACTTAGTTTATCTTTTTTGCCTGGTCTGATCAGGTTTAATCGATATTGTTGTGTGTCACCCGCGTAACAATGAAACTCAATGCCATAATTTCTAATGATGTTACCTAAAGGGAGCATATATAATTTAAACAAAATAGACCCAAGGACTGACCCTTGAGGCACACCATAACTAACTCTGGAGAACGGCGATGATTGTTGATTAATGTTAACAAATTGGTAGCGATTAGATAAATATAATTTAAACCAGCAGAGGGCTGCTCCTCTAATACCTATATCACATTCTAATCTCTGCACTAAGATACTGTGGTCAATGGTGTCAAAGGCTGCACGAAGGCCTAAAACACCAGAACCATCTGACGTCAGTGACTAATAATAAGTCATTAGTGACTTTAACTAACACGGTTTGAGTGCTATGATGGGCACAAAAGCCAGACTGAAATAGATAAACTATTATCCTGCAGGTGTTGACACAGCTGTTTAGCTATTACTCATTCTAAAACCTTTGAGAGGAAGGGGAAATTGGATATAGGCCTATAATTAGCTAGAATGTCAGGAACTAGGATAGGCTTTTTCAGAATTATTTTATTAACAACGTATTTTTAATGACTGCAGGACATATCCAGTAGTTAATGAAGTGATAATTATATTTAGGACAGAATCACTTTAAAGAGTTTTGTTGGGATTGGATCTAAGAGGCAGGTGGCTGATTTGGAAGACATGATAATAGATATTGCATCAGTTTGGCGTACAGTGGCAAAATTATTTAGTGTTACAGAGGGGTTTATAAAAAGGACTAGGTTTGGGACTGCTGTTTTTTCTGATCTAATATTTGGGAGTAGTTTATCTATTTTATCTCTAATAGTTGATATTTTATTGTTAAAGAACGGCAAGAAATCATCAGAATGGAGCATGGATGGAATAACTCGTTCTACAGAGGTGTGGCTGTTTATCAGTCTGGCTACAGTACTGAACAGGAATCTAGGGTTATTCTTGTTTTCTTCTATTATGGATGAGTAATATCTAATTTTGGCTGTATGCAAAGCTTGCTCATACTTTAGTAAGCTATTTTTCCAGGCATTGAAAGAAATTGGATCGCCTCCATTGCCTCTCTAATTTACGTGTTGCTTGTTCAAGGGAGCGAGTGTCAGCATTGTACCAAGGGGAGGTTAATCTAATCTTAGCAGTTTTTAACTGAAGGGGGGCGGCTGTATCTAAAGTAGTTTGTAGTGTGCGGATGGCACTATCAACTAACTCATCACTTATACTGTGACTAAATGTGTCCTTTATATAATCACATGACATAGTGGCTGAATTAACTCTTTGTACTTTGAGACAGCATGGTCACATAGTATCCTTTTCATTTGTGTTTTCACCACTTAGGTGGAAATATCCTCAAACAAAACTGAAAGGTAATTAAAAAGTGATCGGAGAGTATGGGATTATGGGGAAAAACAAGGTCACTAATTTCAACACCAAATGTTAAGATCAGATCGAGCGTGTGTCTGTGAATGTGAGTTGGTTTATTAACATTTTGGATGAAGCCTAATCCGTCTAGTAGGTCACTAAATGCATTACTAAGAGAGTCACTGTTGTTGTCGACATGTATATTAAAATCACCAACTAATATAATCCTATCCCAGTTCAACACTACATTGGATGGAAAGTCAGAGACTTCTAATAAAAACTGTGAATAAGGACCAGGAGGGTGATAAACTATAACAAAAAAAACTTTCAAAGGAGTGGTAAGTATGATTAATTTTATGATAAATTTTAGGGCTAAGACTTAAACTGGAGTGAGATATTACTGCCACTCCTCCACCATGACCACTGGTTCTGGCTGTGTGATAGTTCACGTGAGTTGGTGGCATGGATTCATTTAATGCGACATATTCATCCTGCTGAAGCCAGGTTTCAGTCAGAGCAAAAATCTGTGGTGCAGATAGAGTTCAGAGCTTGTTCTAATTCTCACTTCTTGTCCCTGCCTGACCTTTTCTACAGTAAATGAAAATATATTATAATGCAGTTTATAGGAAAGGAAAAAGGAAAAAAAACATTCAGTCACTCACATAAACATAATTTTTTACACATAATACACACAGTTTACAGATGCTACAGTTTTGTTTGTTCTTCAACTAAGATGTAGTTGTGGTGAACATTTTCAAATCCGTAATCCGGTGTAAGTGAGTTTCAGAGTTTAGAGTTTAAGCCGACTGTCCACATGTTGTTTTGCAGAATGGGATTTAGCCATTTTGGTTTGTTCTGGTTTCTCTATTGCTGTTTTGCCCTCTTCATACATTAGCAGAGGGGCTCAGGTTGTTTAGACATTTAAAAATGGATTTGAGAAAATGTACCTCTGCAAAGCTTTCAAAGCTTAGTACATTGTATTTTTTAAGAATATAACAACAATGATATCTGATTGTTTTTTTGTCCATAATTTGTGGGGTTTGATTATACAGTGATATGATGTGTTTAGCAGCAGTGGTAGGAGCTTAAGTAGAATGGGTTTGAGCCTGAACTGTCATACAGTATGAGATATGCGTGAAAATATCATAGCATGCATCTACAGCAGCACCAGTTATATAGTGTCAGATTAATTTGAAACAGTTTAAATTACTTTGTACAGTTTATGAGATTTTCTTTATATGCTTATATCAAATTTAAGTTGGGGATCAAGTACCAAGCAAAGATATTTGAATCCTGTTACAGTCTGCATTTTTTCATCTCTTAAGTTGACATGAAAAAAATTGTTTTCAATTTATATATATTTTATATATATTCAATTTATATCTGCCCAACCTCCACTGTAGATGGAGCTGCAGCATTGGCAGCCTTCTTTAGTGCCTCGGCAGGTACATCATCAGGATATGCACAGCTTTTTAAAAATTTTTAACCTTTAGTATACATTTCAGGTGACCTCATTTGAACTCCAGGTGACCCTACATGGGGTTCACAGCCGGAGGTTGAAAACCCCTGGATTCCAGTCAGGACATTAACTGACTCTAGTCTTCATGGGATCTGGAACCCCAGGTTGATTGACAGTGGACATTCCAGAGTCTCAGTATTTTGAACTAGGGCTCCAAGTATCAAATATTATTTGTAATTGAGTATTCTGTTGATTTTTTTTCATCAATTAATCAAGTAATTGGATGAGTTCCATTTTTGTTCTTGTTTTTTCAACCCTTTAGGTTCTGACACATTATTGGTGAGTGTTCTATATGTATGAGCTATTCTAAATATAACTCATAGAGCAAAAATAGAGCACTAAGTGAGACCAAAAACAAACAGTTTGGGATTTGTTTGTTTTGACTATGGTTTCTATGGTTTCTGCCATAACAGTTGAGCACATAGACATGGTTGAGTGAACTGTGCTGCCAAACCTCGTTGACATATTCAGATCAGATCAGTTAAACCGTCTGTGTGAAACACTGATAGCGGAGGAGCTAAGGTGATATATGATAGCAACCTGATGAACATAAATGAAATTAATCTTCCAGGCAATTAATTTGTCTTCAACATTTTTTGTACTTGAATTATTTGAAGAATTGTTTGAACATCATTAATGCTGGACATTGTTTTGAACATTATTAACATTGGATGTTATCCAGGTTTAGAATGTTATTAATGCTGGATGTTGTCTTTCCCTCAGGCATCCGGTGTGGAGGAATCTGAAATTCCTGATGACATTAAACTCATTGGATTTGCGCAGCTCAGCATCAGTTAAGTCGGGCAAAGCCGGCAACAAGGACAGCAACCGGTGGTTTTGCACAGTTGCATTGTAGTCAATTCCAAGAAACCACTACTGCCAAAGAGAGGAGGAGGAGGATGAGGAGCAACTGGCAGGAGTGTGACACTACTGCAGGATGCACCAGGACCACAGTGAGGACAGGCTGAGTTCATCACAGGAATCACACTTGAAACGTTTACAGTGCGCTTACAAACTGGAGAAGACATGCAATCAACTATATCAACTCCCAAATTAATCTTTTTTGTGTTCTTTTCTTCCTCTTCATTCATAAGCACAATCCAAACCATCTCCTGCCAGTACTGGAAGTGATTGCCTTTGTTATTATTTTGAATCAACTGTGCCACAAACTCATATGAGTTTGGTGCCATCTTTTTATGGCACTTTAAGCTACACTGAATTGGAAAAGTGTAATCTCAGCCTTAGTCAAACTATATTTTACCAGTGCGATGGGTGAATACTTGAGTTTACTTGGTGTCATCCTCAGTCAGATTGGATTTTCCTGAAATTTTGAAGAAAAACAATGAGCTTCCTCCTATTTATACACAGTGCGATGCATTTTCCCTACTGCGGCATTAGCATCTATTGGTTTTGCCAAAAGAAAATTTCAAATGAACATAAAACAATTAAAAGTGCTTCTGTAAATGCAGTCAGATGGTGTTCTTCTCCAAAGAAGATTATTCACACACATTTAGACTCCTTGTACTATGCAAGTTTCACTTTTTTGCGTCTGAATTTCTTTGAAGTTCATGAAAAGTCAACCGGCATACTGGGCAGCTTCATGAATCCGCTGCTTTTACAAATTTGCTGATGAATCCTGAAGCTCACACATGGGTCATTCTCTTCCATTTGAAGTCCGAGGTCAACTGTCCATGGGGTGGTTTTCTTCTTCACAAGTGTTGATGTGAAAGCTGCGAAGAATCGTCAATGCTGGCGGTAGATGTGTGAGCATGGGCAGTTTGTGTTCCAGATGAATTGTTGGTGAACCCCAGTGCAATGCGCAACAACCCAAAATATTCAAACATGGTGAAACAAAGGGCCAGTTCTTCCACAATTTAACATCCTGAGATTTGTCTCTAGTAAAACATGTACCTTCCGATTACATTTGTGAATGAGCCACTACTCTTTTCTCCAATTGTCGTATAATCCAAAAGTAATTTCTCACTACTATAATAACAACATGGACGGGCACATCTGACCACAAGATCATAGATGAGTCTTGATTGATGATGATTCCATGTCTGGTGTTTCTTCCCAATACTGACATTCTCTAAAATACAGATGCAGAAGAACGCTGGTTTCAATTTAATGCAAATACAAAATATTACAGTAATAAAAATAATATCCTGATTTGTATAGTGCTTTTAAAGCCCACAAAGTGCTTTAATATGCAAAAAGTCACATTTAATATTATAACAAGAGTATTTAGCACACACACACACACACATAAGTCGCACCAGCCAAAAAATGCATAGTAACAAAGGAAAAAAACATAGATACCAAAACCAAGAACGGACATTTCATCTTGAAAGGCAGTTTAAAATAAAAATAAAATGGAGAACAGACTGAATAGGTGCGTGTGTGGTATGTTAACAGTTATTCAGATACCTATAGCATAAAGAACATGCTCATGCACAACATACTCTTGTGCTTGTTAGTGTGAAAACAACATGCAAAATTATATAATAATGTGTTAATAATTTCGCATATAAGTCGCTCTGGAGCATAAGTCGTGCCTCCGACCAAACTATTGGAAAGAAATGCGACTTGTAGTCCAAAAAATATGGTGTGTGTGTGTCCATCAAAAGTAATTAAAAACACTTTGAAATCAGAGCATTTGCAATGGCCAGACATTGTTCTTAAAACAGATTTACAGTGCCTCTAATTCCACTGTTGATTGATCTTAAGGTACTGACTAATATCTGGGCTGGTCTTAAAGTACTGACTAATATCTGTGCTCTGTGGATGAGGTGTTTTCCTTGAGTCCAGTGGACTGTGATGGCCCATCATAGTCTGTTTGTCCTGACACTGACTGATACTAAACTGAAGAGGATTTTAGAGTCACACACCATCTGACCCACTAGTCCTTTACAGATGAGAACAGCCTCCCACCCATAAATACACCCTGAAAATGCCATGTCTTTAACATCACGTATATGCTTTGGAGGGATTTTGTAATTTTGTCTTTATGTTGGTGTTCCTAAAAACACAAAAAAATAACCAAGAAACTGCTTTTTAGTACACTGCAAAAATCAAACTCTGAGCAATCGGATCATTTCTGTTTTTTCCCTCATTTGTAGTTTATTCTCATTTTTAGTTTCTCATTTCTTGTTTCTAGTTTATTTTTCTTGTTTCTAGTCCAAATATATGATCAGGTAACCTAGCAATGCTAGATCTCCCTAGCAGAGGCACATCAAATGTATATTATGTAGTACTCTAGTTACGCTCAATGTAACTTTTGGCTAGATTTCCCTGAAATTGGGCATGAATTACGGTGACGTATAGAGTCAGAGGGTGGGCGTACAAAGTGACGCTGGGATGATTCGAAGAGAAACAACCATAGAAGAACAACGTGTGGTGATTTCCTTTTATCAAAGAAATCTTGTCACACGAGACCTCGCGAGATGTAAATTTGGCGGGATTTCTCGTCGTGTTATAATTCTGTCTCACGAGGTTTGTTATCCAGCAAGCAGGCAGAAAGACATCGGAAAGTACTGGTATTTCCTGGGTGCGATTTGCTGGGGAACCCCCCCTCTGGTTTTGGACATTGGGTTCATTATGGTCCACTGATTTTGATGCCTGCGTGCGTCCAGGCCCCCCCGGGATCCCACCTTAGCCAGCACGCACCAATTCAATTCAATTCAATATTATTTATAAAGCCCTAAATGACAACAAAGTCATTTAGGGCGTTTTTGTAAAGCCCTGTCTCACAGGGCTTTACAAAAACACAATCAACTACAGAGATATATGAAAAGTCCCAAGCATCCCCTGTCCTTAGGACTCTCCTTCTCGGCAAGCCACCGTTGGTTTTCTGGGAGACCCTCTGAGTCGCGTGTGCATTAGACTCCTGTGTTTCCAGATGGGTCAGTGGGTTGCCGATATCGCAGGCACCCCTGGCATCTGTTATACGTGGGCTGGTCCCTGCCCTGGTGATGTGGTTGACACGCAATGAGAAAAGGCGCAGCGAGTCCGGGTAGTAGCGATGTCTGGGCAGAGGGTTCCTTAAAGCCTGGAGCTGGACGCGCGGTGCGCCGGCAGAGGAAATGTGCATGGCGAGGGTGCATTTATTCATTTGGACCTCAACTTCCACAGTCAAGCGCCAGATTTGTGTAGAGGAAGAAGTTCATTAAAAGTTAACAGTTACAGAGTTATAAAATCCATGTGAAAATAAGTCTCTTGTCCTTTCATATAATTTGTAATTTAGTTTTCTTAAGATTTCGTCTCGTCCCAATCTTGTTGTTCGGCTCGTCTCGTGAGTTGAGTGTCTCATCACACCCCTAGTGATGAATGTGAGAAAATGTCAGCAATCTTTAAATTCTTTTTACAGAAGTGTCATTAGGCTCCATAATCCCCAATTTTTTTTTGTCATTCCGAACGTTCTCCAGACTCCTCCATGAACTTTCCGGCGTCTAACTATATCATCCTAAAGATTGTGCTGATTGGTTGTACTACCATCCTATTGCACACAGAGGGATTTGAAAGACAACCTTTTAGCCCGCCTTTCCTGCCTCTGAAGCATTCCTAGACCTATACATGTAATGAATAAGGATAGCGCGGCTAGGCTAGTGATCAGATTAATATCAGACAGCACAACTACAGAGGAACTTTTCAGTCAAATAGAAGAACTGATTTATAGATAATTGCACTGGAACTAATCTGACTGAACTAATCTGACCAAGATAATTTTACTTGCTTCCATTGGCAGATTTTTCTTTTGCTTGAATTAAGTTTCAAAAATCGCAGATGAACTCAAAGACTCAACTCTACTTTTGGTATCAGTGCCCAAATGAATTTTGTTATTTAAATATGATCAGATATTTTGTCATTTTAGGGCAGCACAATGGTGCAGTGGTGAGCACTCGTGCCTCATAGAAAGAAGGCCCTTGATTCGATTCCCACACCAAACCTTTCTGTGTGGAGTTTGCATGTTCTCCTCGTTTCTGTATGCGTTTTCTCTGGGTACTCCGGTTTCCTCCCACCATCCAAAGACATGCACTGATAAGTTAATTGGTTAATCTAAATTGCCCATATGTGTGAATATGAGAATGATTGTTTGTCTATACATGTTCAGCCTTGCGATAAACTGGCGACTCATACAGGGTGTACCCCGCCTTCGCCCATTGTAGCTGGATTAGGCCCCCCATGACCCTAGTGAGGATAAAGTGGGTTCAGATGTCTATAAATTTCAAATATTTGGACTAGGAATGAGCTATTCCACTTCTTCAGGTAGACTTTTCTGTGCAGACACACAGTCCATCACAGTGCATCCTGTGATCAGCTCATATTCTCATTAGTCCACTAAAGTAGATGGCAGATAGTCCAGTTAAAGCAGACGGTAGATAGTCCAGCTAAAGCAGACAGCAGTGATAGTAGATCCCCTCACACTGACCTCCAGCTCCAGTCTGATTATTAAGTTAAAGATGAAGAGAGATAAATATTTTGCACCATTGCTTCATCAGAACTACCTGCAGGTACTATTAGTATTTGACAGGACACAAACTCCTTCAGGGTTAAGTGTATCAACATGTACATTATTTACAAGAAAACCGTATTTTGAACAAGACTTCTTTGATGATGTGATCTGTACAATTCTAATGAAAAGCAGATCTTGTGCCAAATTCTGAACCGTCAGATTGCTCACCTCCAGGTGGTGATGGTCAGGGTTAGTGTTGAGGTTAGGGTAGGGTCAGGGTTGTTAAAGGCAGGGGTTAGTTTAAGGTTGTGGTTGAACTGACCCTTTGAAATGGCGGCAGGCCTGTTGTGCTTTGGTCACTGGTCTAGTGGTTTTCAACTGTAGTCTGTGCTTTTATATTAACACTCACCTACTGTCGTCACTCCAGCCGTGGCTGATCAGCTGAGTGTGTAAAGATGTGCACCGTCACACAAACAACCTGAGGTTTGTACTTCATGGTGCGAATGCATCAGCTGTTTAAGTGTCAGAGAGCGTTTGTAAATATTGACAAAGTGTGAACTCCTTTAGTTTTGTGCACATTTGTTCTGTGGTGTTTTCCACCATTGGCCTTGGTCATTCATCAGATTTTGTGTTTCATTGGCACCTGATGAATTTGTTCACATGTTGGACTCGTCATTAGGCAAAGACACACTGAGCTTCAATATGCAGATTTCAAAAGGCTTTGTTTTTCTACTTTTCCTTCTGTACATGTGTGTGATTTCTGATGCAACCTTCAAATATGGAGCGATTTTTGGGACAAAATTAAGCATATTCACAGTAAACTAATGTGTGCATATTTGGGATATGCATGTGTTGTAGTTGAGCATAAAATAAACATTTGCAAACTCTAAAATGAGTCATTTTGTACTTAGAATGTATTGTGTGTTTGATATTTGTCAGAATCTGAATTGAAAAGTTACGACATCAAAAAGATTTACGAAATGAAAAGTTAGTCTTCAGTACGAATACGAATTTCTCAGATAGAAGAAAGTGGTCAAAAATAAGTCCTTGCTTACGTGACTGCTTTCAATCCTAAAGTAAATTATTTTTTTCCCATGGATAGAGCCACACTCTGAGAAAAGTCACAGATTTTCCAGAACTTCTGGGAGAGAAGTTGTCACTAATTTTTGAATTCCATCTGTTTTCTGTGTTCAATGGATAATGTCTGTGACATGACATAAGCCATGACCCATTTTTGACCTCTTTCTTCCATCTGAGAAATTTGTATTCATACTGAAGACAGTGTACTTGTAACTTTTCAATTCATATTCTGAAAAATATCAAACACATATTATACGTACAAATGAACTCATTTTAGATTTGGCAAATATTTATTTCATGCTCAACTACAACCAAAGACACATGCATATTCCAAATATGCATGCATTACTTTGAATATGCTTAACTTTGTCCCAAAAATTGGTCTTTATACAAAGCTTTGAACTGAACATCAAACACATTTTCTTCATTTTTTTCTTTTCCTTTTTTTCAGGCAAAAGTGTGGGTTAGGGTTAATCTAGGGGTCTCAAACATGCGGCCCGGGGGCCAAATGTGGCTCACCAAAGGTTCCCTGTGGGATTAATTTTCGAAGTGCAAAAATTTCAGTCAAGGCTGTGGAACTCTAGTTCTAGTTTCACATACAGACCAATATGATCTACAGTCAAATAATAATGGGAGCCTAAGTGACGCAATTCTATTTCCGGTCAATTTCTGGGCCATTGTGCCTAAGTGCCATAAAAAAAATTAACGCGAGTCAATGGAGGGATAAAAATAATTTTCTGGTCCCGTTTGAAATGTGCTACGGTTTTCACATATGATGTCTGTGAATTTTAAAGATACATTTTCACATTGAGAAAGCACTCACTTTGGACAGGCATCCAAAGTTACGTTAGGTTTTATGTGAGAGTAAGTAATGGACTACAACGTTCGTCTCACAAATATTATGTCGCCACCAAGCTTCACCATCAAACTCTTTGAAAATGGTTGTGACTTTGGCAGGCTTCACCTCCTTCTTTCAGGACGAAGTCATGAGCATCAAACATGGAGAAAACCACTTTAAATCGGGGCATGTGGAAGTGGCAGCTACTCCGGGGGAGAGATAGTTGGTCGAGTGAGAGCCAGCATGCGGGACAAGCTCTCGTCAGCCGGGAAGCAGTAGAGGGAACATGTGGAAATGGTGTTGTGATTACACCAGGGGCAAAGCACACAGGCATTTTCAAATGAAAAATAGAAAAGGCGGTATACGGTTTTGAAAAGTTTGCAGGGAAAGATTCTGCTGTGATGTCAGCTATGCGACGTCTGATATGTAGTCCAAACAGAGTCTAAATAATTACATATTTTTACACGCTAATAAATCACAAAACACGTATCAAAGAAACTCCAAACGCACATCGTTGGTTATGATTTTAATTGAAGTACAGCAAATGTGTGATTCAGGGCGTAAAGTAAAATGGACCAGAAAATAATTATTTTCTCCTCATCCACTCTCATGTTAAATTTTTCCAGAACTTAGGCCCAGTGGACCGACCGAAGGGGTAGAGACTTAGGCTCCCTATTGTAGAATAACCTACAATGAATAATGAATAGATATTTCCTCTCAATTTGATGTGCAAAAAATATTACATTATACAGATAAATAAATTATGACAAGGTTAAAGTTTCTGGCTTTGTTTTAGTGCAAAAAATAACATTAAGTAAGAAAATATTTACATTTACAAACTAGCTTGTAACTGAAATGTGAATAACCTGAAAAAATGTGAACATGAAATTTAAAGAAAATGAGGATTTTTAGGAAAATTACAAAATTTGCTTGTTACAAATTGTTTAGTGTCTTTGTAGATCTGATCCATAATGCACATGTAGAAATAAAGTTGAGGGCAGATATTGTTAAACCTGCACTTATTTCTCTTAAGAAACTGACATTTTTTCAGGTTAGGTCACTATATATATTTTTTCTTATTTGGATAGTTTATAAAAGTAAAATATTTTCAGAATTTAATGGGGGGGGTTGTACTGAAAACAGACAAAGAATTGGAGTGTTCATCATTTGTAGGTTATTATGCTAATATTTTACTGGTCTGGCCCACTGGAGATCAAAAGGGGGCTAAATATGGCCCCTGGGTTAATTCAAACTCGAGCCTCTGCAGAGTCAGCTGAACCACAAGTGTTCATTCAATCCCCTGATGCTAAATAAATGTTTTTTTTTTGTGTTTTTTTTTTTTACAGATCATTACATATATTTTAAATATGCTTAGCCATAAAATGTGTACTTAAACACTTGCAGAAATGGAGGTGGATTATTTGTGATAACATACAAAAGAGATTCTTATCAGATGATAAAGACATGCAAATGATTTTTAGTATCTAATTCAAATCACCAGATGATTAAATGACCGAAGATGACACTGCTCTGATGTGGAGTTGTATTTTGTTTTCTTCCTCTTCACATGACCAGTTTGATGATTACCAGGTATGATTGAAAATTTGACATTTTCTAACCACAAGGCAGGAACAAAAGTGTGAATGAATACAGACTGAACTAAAGCCAAGAGGTGAAGAAGTGAACACATTAGAAAAACACAGTAGGATCACAATCACAACACTTTAATCAACCTTTACCAGCCTGACACACATTACAACTATAATATATATATATATATATATAAATATATATATATATATTATAGTTGTAATGTGTGTCAGGCTGGTAAAGGTTGATTAAAGTGTTGTGATTGTGATCCTACTGTGTTTTCTAATGTGTTATATATACATATACATATATCATACCTGCAAACTAGTCACCTTTCGGCGAAATTCGCCGTTTTGATCCCGAAATAGGTCACTTACGTGAATCGTGTAGATCCGAAGAGTTTTTTTTTTTTTTTTTTTGGGGGGGGGGGGGGGGGGGGGGGGTAGGCAGGCAGGCAGAGACAGACTACAGAGCTATATTCTATAATGTTGGTCTGTCTCACTCTGCCTGTCGTTCCCACTGAGATAGCCTACAGTACATACATCATACACTCTCAATGGTCATTCCATGACTGCCAGTTACAAAGTTAAAACCTAGTCGCGTGCGAGATCTCGTAAACATTAACGCTGCGAGTATGAAACTTTCACATTCCAAACCAACGAAACTGTCACGTTCACTGTCGCGGCCTCGATTTGGAGTACCTGAACAACTGCGCTGTGAAGTTTTTTTTTTTTTTTTTTTTGCTGTGCTGACTGCAACGTGTGCTGAGGTAAATCCAGAAACATTTTTGTTGGTTTTATGTCATAACTGAGTGCGATAGATTACATATCTGCTGACCTTTACGCATTTTGACACCAAACTACGCTGCTACGATTAATCACTGCAAAATACGCATAAAGTTTTTTATTTATTTTTTTTATTTATTTA
>CM035799.1:42173696-42256196 GCA_020466265.1 Siphamia tubifer | reverse complement strand
ATGCCCCTAAACTGCCTTGCTGAAAACTAGCTGTAATCTCTCATTTGGCTACGGGGAGGAGCAGTGATTGTCTCAATTCAGGGCAAGTGAGCGAGCATAAAACAGCAACAGATTATGGGATGGTTCCACTTGGATACTGACAGATCCGAATCACAGTCGCAACTGTTTTATGCCCATCTGCCAGATAAGGACCACCATCGAGCTGTGACACTCAGTGTGTCACAGTCGGTTCTCAAAATCAAAATGATCCAGGCCGGAGCTGTGGGATGAGCACACCAATTTTCTCACTTTTTTTTAAATAAACCAAACCAGCTCAGACAGGAATTTGTAGCACAGCGGGAGCCGCCAACCAACTGGATTCGTGACGTATTGGTTCTCGTTAAGTTTACGAAGTTATAGTGGTTACTAAGGTATTGTGGTTAAACAGTGTTTAAAAAGGTTTGAGGCAAATTTCACAAGTTAAATTTACAACTGCTATCACTGTCATATGCAGCTCTGGTAGTGTAGCTGTTATATGGAACGTTAACTAATTAAGTTAGCTATAAGTAAACACGTGTTAGTTTTATTATTTGCGGCAGAATCAGGCTGTTGGACTGGCTTTGCACAACCTTGGTGCTGTCCTCCCCCAGAAAATGTTGTACTGCTTAGATGCAATTTCCTACATTTTAATTAATCAGGTGTCCAGATTTATGTTGCGCAGAATGCATTAAAAAGACTGACGGAGTCATAGCTGCTAACACTCCCGTATTTCCGACCCATATCCCGCCCTCTCCCATTTTGTAATTTCTCCCGGTAATCTCCTGTAATTCATTTGGTCTGAACGAACATAGTGAATGTTCGGTCTTTAAACAGCACCAACAGCAGGACTACCGGTGAAACTCTCCGTCCGGGATGAGAGAATGAATCCTTGCTTTAAGCCACCTTTCGCTTCACTGAAGTAAACGGTGTACGGTATATGTATACACATATTTATTTTTGGTTTTGGTATTGTTTTTTATTATTTGTTGAAGTTAATATTGTTGTCTTTGATATGTGGTAATTGCAATGCTGTTATAATTTCATACTGTTAAATCTTTCAAATATGTAATAGAATATAAATAAAAAATAATATAATATAAAATAAAATGCATGGACTGACTTCATATTGTTACAAATCTGTTAAGTATTGAATATATGTAAGCCTAAAAAGTGGATACTTGTTTTTACCCAGTTTTTAACTCACTCACTGCCAGCAATTTTCTGAACAGCCAGCCTCACAGTGCCAGCAGTTTTGGAGAATTTTGACAGATTCTTCAAGACCCACAGAATATTGAGTTTTATGACTACATAAACACAGAACACATCAAGAGAAAGTGTAGACTTCTATGAAACAACAAAAACAACACTGAAAACAAGATGTTTGATAGAAAAACAGTCATTTATTCATAAACATGCCCTAATCAGTGTACTATTTCTCTGTGTGGGATATGCTGTAAAACGTTTTCCTGCATGTAACGCCACACAACGGGAAACACAGCATATCCTGGTCTCACTGCGGCGGCCGCTGCACGCGCAGACACAACACCTCCGTGTTGGCCTGGTCTTCTTGGTGGTGGGCATCAGCTTTTCCAGCCTGTGCCTCGCCATGTTGCCATCCAGCCTACTTTCAAGGTCCATGTTGTACGGTGCTCTGGGATTGTGGGCTTCGTCTGCCTGGGCTTTCTCCGCCTCCAGTATCCCATGCTGCTTCCCTGACCACATCCTCACGACCCTGTGTGTGAACTCCAAAAGTGACTTACATTGTTCTGGATTTCTGGCGCTATAAAGAACATATGCGTTAAACATGGCAATTTGGAACATGTAAGCCACAAACTTCTTTGACCAGTTTAGGGACCTCCTTAGGAAGGGGTAGTAGGCCACATTGATGGTCCAGTTTATCCACGCCATTCATGTTGGAGTTGTAGGCGATCACACACGCTGGTTTAAGATCGGTCACTCTATTTCTCTGCCCCCTCTGCCACACATCAACCCCTTCCATTCTGTCTTGGTGGCAGGTTGTCACCATCTTCACGATTTATTTGTCCTGCCAAGCTACTACCATCATGCGCCCATTGTGCCGCACAATTCTTTCCCTTGCTCCCAGGTCAGACTTTTTGATCTCCCTGATGATCACTGGCTCTCCCCTGTTTTTACTGAGGGTTCCACAGATGTTTGTCTGTGCTCTCAGTAAGCGTTCACACAGGGACACAGAATTCTAGAAACTGTCCATGTAGACAGTATAACCATGACCCTGGAGACGATCAAGCAGAGAGAACACAATCTCTGGCAGAGATCACCGACATAAGGCTGCAAGTTGAAGCAGTACCCTGTCGCAGTCACACAGAATGTACGTTTTTATACCATACCTCACCGGCTTTTGTGGGTTATACACGATATACACGATAGGCGCCCCCGCCACTGCATCATGCCCTCATAAATACAAATGTTTTTTCCTGTCTGGTACAATTCTTTGCAATTCCCAACAAGATAATCGAACACTGGGTGGACTTTGTACATTTTATCACCAGTATTTTGTGTGGCATTGCTGTTGAAGTGGAGGAACCGCCATATAATTTGAAATCTCTTCCTGGACATTGTCCGACTGAAATATGGTGTTGCATCTATTTCCTCTACACTCCAGTATAAGTCAAGGCTTGGCTTTTTAATGTAGCCAGTGAGGAAACTCAGTGCAAAGAACGTTTTCAGTTCTGGGACTGACACTGGCTTCCAGGCATTACCTCTGCTGTGTGGTAGCGCCTCAGGGTTGGCTTCAAAGTACTGACGAGCATACAAGTTTGTCTGATCGCGAATATGCTGCAGCAGCTAATCTGTCACAAACAGGTCTAGGCAATCGGCCAGCTCATTGGAGTCTAAGTCCGCAGCGGCGTTCTGAGGGCCCGGTGTTGCCGTAAACGCCAACCCCAGGGGTTCCCAGCCGGCTTGATACCAGCCATGGTCCTGGTCCTGGTCCCAGCCCCTAGTTGATACACCTGTAAATTATGTACATATAGGACAATAATTCATAATGTAATAAATCATTTCATTCTTTATGAAATTGACGAGGGAAAAAAACTAAAAAAAAAAATAAATATATATATATATATATATATATATATATATATATATATATGAACCTTTTACCTTTCTTTCTTTGTCCTCCACTAAGAGGGGGCCCTGCTGGACTCACCACCTGTAACACATAATTACCATAACGATTAGCAACAGGTGCCCATAATACAACTGGAGGAAAATGGTGTTCATGTAACATGGACTGAATGGGGGTTAATTCTTACCTCTGTCATGTCCATTATCGGAGAAATCCGGCTCCCGCTCTGGCGATGAGGCTGTGCTGGTGTCAGATGAACCAGGCGGCAGCCATTCGTCTGAAGTATCCGGGTCTGGTTCACTGGGGTCCTCTGAACCGGATTCACCTGGGCCATGCTGGTGCCCTCGGTCCTTCGAGGGTACATGGTGCGCACCACACCTGCTCACTCTGCTGTTCTTCTTTGCTGGGTATCTCCGACCTACTCTCCCTCCTCCTTCCCCCTCACCTGCCGCAGTATCTCTTGAAATACTCCTAAACCTGCTTTCTTCCACCGCCAGCTGCCTCAGTTCGCTACATCTCCGCTTTTTCGCGATCTTCACTCAAGCTCGTCCTTCTTCCCTTCTTCCTCTGCCAACACCAGTTGTCCCCCACCCACAAACCAGTTCCCTAGGTCCCCCCCTACAGGATTGGGTTGGTAATACACCAAAATTCAATGAGTACACGCCTGATTTTCAGTGACAGGCGACAGGACCTCCAGGAACCAGGGGTCTAAATGCCAGGATGTAACCCACCCAGAAGGTCCGGTTCTGGGGTTAAAAGGCAGGGCATTTGGCCCATGGAACAACATAGAACCAGTGGTCTAAAAGCTGGGTTTTAACCCACCCAAAAGGCCCGAACCTGGGGTAAAAAGACAGGGCATCTGGACCCCTGGAACCACATCGTTACCGTGAATGTGTGTGTGAGTGGTGCGAGTCGTCCCTGGCGACCGCGTCCCTGGCATATTTCGTCATCTGGCCATCACAGAAGAATCGATAGCCCTTGCGCTGACGTTGTCCGCGGCAAAGGCCTAATAAGTAAAGAAAGAAAGAAAAATTCAGAAACCAAGCAGGAACAATATAGTATTTTTCTGACCCCCCCCCCCTGAACTCGCCCCCAAATAAAATCTTTCGACTTTCCCCATGTCCCTAGGGGGTCAGAGGTCACATTTGACACACTTTCACTCATGTCAGTGACCCTGAGTGGCCGTGGCCCATAGACTCCCATTCATTCTGAGCAGGAGCAAGTATGCGGTGTGAGCGTGTGACGTGCACATGCTCGGACATGGCTCGCTACCGTGAGTGTGTGTGAGTGGTGCGAGTCGTCTCTGGCGACCGCGTCCCTGGCATATTTCGTCACCTGGCAATCACAGCAGACTCAATAGGCCTTGCGCCGACGTTGTCCACGGCGAAGGGTTATATATATATATATATATATATATATATATATATATTTACTTAAGTGGTTTTTCATTTATTTACACCCAAATCCAAAACCAGCAGTGATGAGTGCACAGTTTTTACAGTGCAAAAATACCAACAAAAAAAAAACAGGAAAAAGAAAAAATAGTTACAAGAGATCTCAAAACACAATTTAAAAAAAAAGTGATTTCAGTCACTCTTCAAATTCAAATTCAAATCTCTATATTTACAGAATTTATCTCCAACTACACCCTCCACACTACTGGGAAACACTCCCCTTTATATATCCCTAAGCTCCACCCATGGGGATACCAATTACCACATTATTTAATTAACACAACAATATTTACATGGAACATACATCATATTAACTCATATAAACAATGGCACCAATTATCCTCCATACGTAAACACAAACAGAAGAAAAACCCAAAACAATGAATGAACGTCTGTGTCCTGTAGTCCCCAACCTTTTTATCACTGCGGACTGGTCCATGTTTGACAATTTTCCCACGGACCGGGGGGGGTACATAGATTGTTTATATCGGCCAGAGCGGGTCTGATCTGTGGGAATCACCTGTCACCATAAATCCATATTTCAAGTCCAACTCCTCAGATTTTCTGTCTCTTCAGTGGCATTTTCCTCTTCAAAAAGAAACTTTCCAAAGACATCTGTTTTTACTGACTTTGCTAACATGTGGGTTACATTTTTGGCATTCGAGTGACAGAGATGTAACTGACAGAATCCGGTCACTTTTCAAGATAAAAGATTGTTCAGACTCGGATAATAAATACAAGAGAAATAATTAAATGAATTAAGTAATTATTAGGCGGTTGGCGGCCCGGTACCAAGTGATCCACGGACCGGCCCGGGGGTTGGGAACCACTGCTGAAGTGGTTTGATCATGTGTTCAATGAAGCCTGTGAATTATGAGTATATAACAGTTGTCCGGTTCTGCTGTGGGTGTGTGTGTGTGTGTGTGTGTGTGTGTGTGTGTGTGTGTGTGTGTGTGTGTGTGTGTGTGTGTGCGCGCGCGCACACCACATAGAGAAATGACTGAGTAGTGAGGCAAGGTCCAGATGACAATGTCCAGTTTAAATATATGTCGCAGGAGAGCCACACTTTACACACTCCAAAAAAAGAAAAACACACGCAGGGGAGAGATGGCGGTGCTAATGTCGCAACATTACAATATTTTAGAAAAAGAATAGTTTTGCTCACAAGTTGGTGTGGGTAGAGTCTGTATCCTCTCGCGGGGCCGCCTATTGGGGATCGCTGCCCTAACCCATTCACCACTGATACTCTGTTGCTGGTCATTGTTGTTGTCTTGTGATGAGAATGAATGCTACAGGTGTAAGGCTGCTGTTTTTTCCTTTCATGTGGTCATGATGTGGGTGTGAACACACACGGATACTCATCCAGATGGGTTTTGGGGTATCCATGACACCGGTCCCATTTTGATGAAAGGCCAATCTACGTCGATTTCACATGAATTTGTTGCTGTGCAGATGGGGTCTAGTGTCTAACTTTTTTTTTTCCGGATATTGTGTATATCTGAATTAGTATTTTCCAGATAACTAGTAAATATGGGACAGTTTTCCCCCTGAAAGGGGTGACAGTACAGTTGAATACACTTTTACTTTTTTCACCTTCACAAATTAGACTATTAAGACACCAAAAATAATTTTGTTTTAGATATAACATATCTTTAAGGTGTGTGCTAATATATAACCAAGAAATTATATGTCTAAGGTGTATAATTTTTATGCAATTAATTAAACCAAAAAAGTGCAATACCCTCGCTCAAAACTGAAGGGGTACAGTACACCATTGAAAATAATAGAAATGTGGCGAGTCTTTGCAGATGGAGTGATTTTATTTTACTTAGTTTAAATCATTAAAGTAATTTTGTTTCATGTGTTTTTGTAATATATTTAGTTTAAAATGGACTAAAATAGACTACATCCCAAAAATCTATGAATCAATGTCCTTGACATGGTATAATATTACAAACAGGGTAAAAACAAGTGTCCACTTTTTAGGCATATATTTAATATTTAACAGATTTGTAACAGTATGAAGTCAATCGGTACAGATGTAATGTTTTTATTTTATATTTTTTTTATTACATATTTGAAAGATATTTGACAGAATGGTTATTAAATACATCTTCTGATGCACACATCAGTGTTGTATCCTGGGGTCATCGGGTGTTTCGGGTCTTACAACATACACCCTCACCCAGGCGACCCAGCCACGGTTGATCAGACCGTGACTTGTGTTCAGGTAGCACACGCTTGTCCCCATGGGAGTCCTCTTCGGATCCAGAGCCATCTTGAAGCTTTCTCTGCTGCTCTAGTGGCGTTCTTAATTGCTCTGGCTCTTGCGCTTCCCTTGATGCCCAGCATGCTCAAGGCTTTGTGGAGTGAGTGCCCCACAAAGCCTCTGCTGCCAACTTCGATAGGCATGCATCTTGCCTTCCACCCCTGTTGGTGGCATTCATTAACGAGGGGCTCATACTTGGCCCTCTTCCTCTCATGGGCCTCTTCCAAACGGTCCTCCCATGGCACAGTCAGCTCCATGATTAGGGTGGTTTTAGTTGACTCTGAGACCAGTAGGATATCTGGCCTCAGATTGGTGCTGACAATGTGCTGGGGGAACCTCAGCTGTTTCTCCAGGTTCCACCAAGAGCTGCCAGTCACTGGCAGTGGCCAGAATCCCTGCTGGAGCCTTCCTTCACTTCCCGCTTGGCTGGTTTCCTGCCTTGATGAAAACAATTACTCTGGTGGACTTGCGCACCTTTCTGCAGCTGCTGATCCCTTCGCTGATGGCTTCTGCGATTGATTTTAGCACCTGGTTATGGCGCCAGGTGTAACGGCCCTCCCCCAGCGCTATTGGACAGGAGCTCAGCACATGCTCCAGGGTTCCTCTGGCTGGACATAGCTGACATTTTGGCGTCTCCGATTTTCCCCAGGTGAAGAGGTTTGCTGGGCTTGGTAAGACGTCATACACAGCGCGGATCAGGAAGCTGATACGCTGTGGCTCAGCCTGCCAGAGCTCCGTCCAGGTGAGTTTGCAGTCCATGGCCTGCTCCCATCTGGTCCAGGCCCCCTGCTGCCTCTGCCCCGCCGCTCTGCTAGTCCGAACTTCCTCTACTCCAGACCTGACCTCCTCCTGGATCTGCCTCCACCTTTCCTTCCCCTTGCACTCCCTGAATCGAGGTGGTGTTGGGAACATTCCCAGTCCTGCCCTGCCCTGGGCCACTGTGCCCACCAGATCTTTGTGGTGTAAACGTGCCTCTGCCTCCAGCACAGCAGCCTGGGCACTCCACTTCCATCCTGTCTTCACCACCACTCCTGCCTGGGCCACCTGTAGGTCTCTTGAGTCCCTATACATAAGCACCTCCCTCGTCCGAGCCACCTTAAACTCTTCTTCAAGAGACTTGAGGGGCAACTTGAGTTTTGTGGTGTTCCCGTATAGAGCGATGTTGCTCAGGCTTCTAGGCACCCCCAACCATCTCCTGAGACAGGTGCTGACCTTCCTCTCAAGGGTCTCCACGGTGGAAATCATAGACAAGTAGCGGCCAGAGTATCTTCGGCAATATTCCATGCTGGTATATCCACACTTTAAACTTGCCTGGAAGGCCAGATCTGTCTACTGCTCTGAGCCAGCTGCCCAGTTCCTGGCAGGTTGACTGGACAGATGAGAAGTCTTTGAGGCTGCTGTTGAAAACCTTGCCCAAGCTTTTCACAGGCTTCTCTGCGAGTGATGGTATCCTTGACCCTCCGTTGTTAAAATGGAATAGGTCTATGACCTTGCCCTTCTTCACCACCAGTGATCTGGATTTTGCTGGGTTGAATTCCATCCGAGCCCACTATGAATGATGATGATAATGAAATTAATAACGGCATTACAATTACAACATATCAAAGACAACTATATTAAGTTAAACAAATAATAACAAAAAATAATATTAAAACTAAATATATTTATACAAATACCGTTGACCGTTTACTTCACCGAAGTGGACTTGGAGAGAGTTGTTCACACATCTGGGCGACTCTATTGCTACTAATGAACTAATTTTTCGATATGTTTTGTAATAAATGTTTAAATAAATTCAAAAAGCTTTTAAGTTTTCCATGTTAACTACTCCAGAGTTAGATCTTTGTATTAAGCTCAAGATCTTACCTTTTATATGTGCATATTTATATATGCATGCATATTTATTATCTTTAATTCAATAATATACAAGAACAGATTTATCATTTATTTTCCAAACATTCAAATGTATTCAATAAGTCATCTAATTGATGGCATACAGTTAGGACGTGAAAACATTAACATGATATAAATCACGTTTAGTGTATAGATACATCCTAGGATGCACTGGGACACATCATCGGTGATGTTGTTTCCTGAAATCATCGGGTGTTTCGGGTCTTTCAACATCAGACACCCTCCCTCAGGTGACCCAGCCGGGGTGATCAATTCCCAGCTTGTGTCCCAGCAGCATTAGCCCACTTTTCAGACCTTTTGATCCAGATCCACCTGGAGGTCTCTCTACAGCCTCTGTGGTGGACTTGATGCCTTTCCTTTTAGCAGCAGCTGAGATGCCAAGAAGGCTGTAGACCCTGCACAAGGAGCATGCGGCGAAGCCCCAACATCTTACCTGTATCGGCTCACAGCAGGCTTTCCAGCCTCTCCTCCGACAGTCATCCATCAACTCCTGGTACTTGAGTCGTTTACGTTTGTTGGCCTCTTCAATGTGGTCCTCCCAAGGGACTGTCAGTTCTAATAAGAGGACTTGCTTTGAGGAGGCAGATGTCAGAATCAGGTCTGGTCTCAATGAGGTTGAAGTCACGCATTCTGGGAACTTGAGCTGCCTGCCCAAGTCAACTCATAGGTCCCAGTCTGCTGCCGATGAGAGAAGGCTGGGCGATGGTGTTGGCTTAGAGCGTGGCTTCTCTCCAGCTTTCACAAAGGGAATTACCTTCCAGCTGCTGGCGTGTTTGTTGTTGGCCACTGCACTGGAGATGGTTTCAGCCACAGCCTTCAGCACCTGGTCGTGCCTCGAGCGGTATCGACCTTCTCCAAGAGCGGTGGGGCAGCTGCTCATGATATGCTCCAGTGTGCCTCCAGTGCTCCTTCCCACCTAGCCGATGCCCCCTGCTGCCGCATGCTCACCATCCTGCTGGTCCTCAATGCCTGCCCGCACCTCCTCCAAGACAAGGGCCTTGCCCTGGGCACTGATGTACCATCGCTGTGGAATGGCACCCAGCCCTGATCGCCCGATTGCTAACGTGCCCAACAGGGCCTTGTCTTTCAGTCGGGATTCTGCCAGCTTCAGCCCCTCTTGAGCATTGAACTTCCTGCCCATCCGAATCACAATGCCTGCTGATGCCACTCTGGTATCACTTGAGTCACGGTATATCTGTGCCTCTCTCGTTCGCAAGACCCTGAACTCCTCCTCCAGGCTGCTGAAGGGAAGCTGGAGTTTGTTTCTTCTGCTGTACAGCGCCGCGCTTGTGAGACTGCGTGGCAGACCCAGCCATCTTCTGAGGTAGGACCTGATCTTTCTCTCCAGGGTCTCCACTGTGGACATAGTCACCTCGTACACAAACAAGGCCCAAATGATGCGGAGAAGAATGCCATGCTGGTACAGCCATGCCTTGAACCTGCCAGGTAGGCCAGACTTATCGACTGCAGACAACCAAGCTTCGAGCTTCGTGATGGTTGCTTGGATCGAAGTTGTGTCTCTGAGGCTACAAGCGAAAGTCTTGCCCAAGCTTGTGACTGGCTTTTCAATGATCGTGGGAATTGCCGTACCTTTGACAGAGAAGCAAAACTTGTCCACCACTTTTCCCCGCTTCAGGACCATGGACCTGGATTTTGTTGGTTTGAAGCTCTTCCTTGCCCACCTAATCCAGTGGTATCCAGGTCCTGTAGGAGCCATCTGCACCCTGGCACTGATGTGGTGGTGACAATCAGGTCGTCCATAAAGGCACGGATGAGGGGGTTGCCGGACTCCTGACTTAAACAAGGGGCCTCTGCACTCGGTCTCAGCTGCTTTCACCAACATACTCATAGCAAGGGCGAACAGGATAACTGAGATCGTACAGCCAGTTATGATCCCTCACTTGAGCCGATGCCAGTCGGATGTTGCGCTCCCTGATGTAACTCTCAGCCTGAAGTTCCCATAGTAGTTCAGGATGAGATCCTTGATCTTGTGGGGAATGTGGTAGCACTCCAAGGTGGTTTCCACAAGCTTGTGGGGGATGGACCCATACGCCTTGGCAAGGTCAAGCCAAAGCACCGCCAGGTCTCCATTTCCTTCTCGTGCCTCCCTGGTCAGCTGAGAGACCACTCTGGTGTGTTTCAGACACCCTGGCGCTCTGAGTATGCCCCCCTTCTGTACGGAGGTGTCTATGTATTGGTTCTTGAGGAGGAAGTTTGTTGTCCTTCTGGCGAGGATGCTGAAAAAGATCTTCCCCTCCACACTGAAAAGTAAGATGGATCGGAACTGCTCCAGCTTAGTGGAGTTCTCCTCTTTAGGAATCCAGATTCCCTCTGCCTGTCTCCACTGGTCTGGGATGGTCCCTCTATGCCAAAATACCCGCAGTAGGTTCCATAGGATTCTAAGGAGGTTTGGTCAGTGCTTGTACATCTTGTAAGGCACTTGCCGTGGAACTCGCTCTGGTGGCTGTGACTACTTCCTGGACTTCCTTCCAGGTGGGTTCTGCCGTGTTGAACTCCACTAGAGGGGCTGGTACGTCTTGAAGGGCTCCTTGTGAACCCAGCTCTCGCTCTCTGTCTGGGTCGCTGAAGGTGTTGGAGAGGTGGTTGTCTATCTCCCCCTTGGAACACTCGAGACGCCCACTGCGCTTCTGCCCTAACAGCCTCTGAGTGAATCCAAACGGTTTGGAAATGAAGGAGGTTCGTTTCTTGGCTCTCTCTGACCTCCGTCTCCTATGCCATTCCGCCCTGCACAGGGTCGTAAGTGTCTTCCGTATGGTGAGTCGCAGCTCTGCGAGAAGTGGCTTTTCCTCTGCACTTGCTGTTTTGAACTGTTTTGCCAGTGACTGCAGCTCTTTTCGCAGCTGGTGGATCTTGTCTGCCCTACGATTGTTGGTGTGGCTGGGCTTGTTGGACTTGGGCTCCTCCATCCCGAACCTCTCAGTCCCGAAGTTTACGATAGTCAGATGGCCTTTGCGTGAGGCCATCTGATCCGAAGATACTGGGTTACTTTGTTTGGATTCGGAGTGTTGAGCACTTGGAGGTTCTGGGCACTGTGGGTTGTCTCCGGGCTGGGCTCCTCCTGCGTCTCACCAGGCACTGATCCTGACACAGACAATTGCCTGTATCACAGATGAGAGAGAGCGAACGAGCGAGAAGGGTCACCCCAGCAGTGTGAAGAGAAAAAATCTAAGCCCTCTGTCTATCTCTCCTTTTTATCCTCAGAGCTTACGTCTTTTCCTGGCAGTCCTCACAGGAAGTGACCTTTCAGGTCAACTCAGTGTGCAACAATTCCAACACACACACACATTTAACCCATGGAACAGAGAGAGAGACTATAATGCTTTAGCTGAGATTGCACAGATATATCAATTCTTCATCATTCCCCCCTTTCGGAGTTAACAGCTCCGAAGAAATACATAATTATGGATCTGCATCAGATGTTATGTGACAGGAGTCGGGCGAAAGAACCAAGGTGACTTTACTTGGCTAAAAAATTCCTGACTCGACCCCGAAGCGATCACTATCTCTGGCCTGTCGAAAAACTCTCTTTACACTTAAACACAGTCAATTAACACTTGCAGTTTTTGATAGATGAGAATGAAGAACTACATTTTCAATGGTATGATATACTTTTGACTGTAAGCTGTTGCTGAATTCTTGTTTGGCTGTTGCAATTGAATGTAGTTACTGATAGAGAATGATAACAAAACACAATAATATTGCAGTATTATGATAATGGCATTGAATGGTGTGTATGGTAAAAGTCCATTTATGATTAAATGTTGTGTAGATCCCTCGGGGGTGACACTGGTTTTCTACCATACCCGCCACATCGTCAGGGCTTTGGCTGCCCGCTGGAGAAGGGCGCTCGTCTCACCCCTTCCCTGGCTTCCTCCTTAGTCCTCATTCTCGTCCTCACTGGACGTCTCTCTGTGAGCTACTTTCTGATCATAAGGACATCCAGGTACATACACTGGTCTTATACTCGAACCATTAAGTTGTACTGCAGGTTTTAGAGTTGCTTTGGAACAATTAACATTTACACTCCATTTAAACTCACACTTAGCACTATTAATTTTCCCTAAGGACACTCTGCCAATTCTTTCTATGCACTCAAACTGACCAACAGGAATCAATGGCACTCCTCTAGGCATCTGCAATTCAGCATTCCTTCGGCTTATCCTGTCATCCAATTCTACACACCTTCTCTCGTTAGTTTTACCACCTTCCTCATACCGAGTGAAATTAACATAACTGGGTGATCCCAGATTTAACAAACACTCTGCTCTACACCACTGCAAATCATCACTTGGAGAATTAGCTGCACATTCCTTCCAACTAATCACTGTATTCAGAAGGAAAAACCTATCTGACTTAGCTTTAGTACAAATATAACAATCTGTCTTTCCATTAAGAATTCCAGCATACTCTACCCAGCGATACCAACCATTAGCTCCAGGTCCACTCCTAATCTCAACCTCCTTCTCAGGCTCTTCTTCCTCATTCATCTGAACGACCACTTTCTTTACCTTCTCCACAAAATCACTTGCTGCATCTCCCAGCTCTACTACTGTCCTCTGAAACCATTCTACAATACTACTGTTTTTGTGAACAAATGGTGTCTCCTCTATCTCACTTCTATTCATCTCATGTCTTTGCCTTTTTTCCTCACTTGTCGTTACAACCTTACTTCTAGAAGTTACTGAACCTGGTACTGCCTCTTCTTTCTTGACAGGTGCGACTATGGTCGTCAGGTCGTCTACCTTATAGTTTACAGTGGTCACGTCCTTTAATGGAATAATAATTTGCACAGGAGTTTTAGTTGTAATACTTATGGGTTTTGGTGTTGTTCGAACATCAGTAGTCAGTCTGGTGTTGACTAGAGCCAGGGTCGTAGTGGTAATTGGTAGAGGTGTAGTAATTATGTCTGGAACCTTAGTAGTCATAGTCATTTTCATCGGAGTCGTCGACGTAGTTGGCCTTAAAGTAGATGTAGTTGGTGTAGCTGTTGACGGCTTTATAGTGGTTTGCAAAAGGGTTGTGACTCCCGACATAGGGGTGGTCACCTTTGTGGGTGGTTCTTTCACTGTCTGTCGCGTGGGCCATAGAAGTACATTTCCTTCCAGTCCTGGATACCCAGTCTTGCATCCTTGAAAATTATAGACCAGCCTACTGAGTAATTTCTTCCTACATTTGCTAATGGATTACGAAACCCCACATTGATTTGGCAAGCTACAGGTTTCCTGTTTTGTTCCTGTGCTCTCGTAACACATGTCAATTGTCCCCAATTATCTCTTGAAACTGCAAACCACCCACTAATCCAGGATACAACACATTGACGCTGTTCTAGTCCGTCTATTCGGTAAAATACATACAGTTCAACTGTATCTGTCTTTTTTGTCCATTTCAGCTTTGACATCTCTGTCATCCACACCTGATCCATATCATAACTCCATTCTCCAACACTCGTTGTTGTCCAATCAGCCCCTGGCCAGTCTTTTATGTCCCTTCTAACTCTTTGCACAACCTCTCCCCTCTGGGAATTCTGCTGTACTATTGCCAACCCCGTTATCCCCAGAATGAGGAGGATCACTCCCCCCTTGCAAGGGAGTTTTCCCTTGCACTGCCTTTTCCTTGTCATCATCCTCTGGAACCTTGCCCGGAGCCTTCACACAGTGATTAAGATGATACCAGGTTTGTGACCCCTTCACCTGCACTGCTGTCGATGTAGCCTTTACGACCTCGTAGGGGCCTGAACACCTTGACATACACCAGGTCTCCTGGCTCCAGCACTGGCCTCACCACCTCGTGCTAGTCTTTTTTCTGCAAAGAAACAACACGAGCAGATATGCTCCTGTGGATGTTAGTAATTTGTTTTACATACGACTTCATGTCATTTGCCAAAACATCAAGTGAAGCACCTTTAGCAGCTTCATAAATTGGTGAAGGCATAGGCCGGCCTGTCGATGCTTCATGCGGTGTTAGTTTCAGGTCCCTATGAGCCCTGCTTCTATAGGCCATTAGTGCAAGTGGTAGTGCATCTACCCAGTTTAAGCCTGTGCTCATGCTAATTTTCAATAGCTTGTTTTTTAGGGTCCCATTCATCCTTTCAACCATACCTTGACTCTGGGGGTGATAAAAACATTTTATCATTTTTATCATCAGGGTGTTTGCCTAATTTTTGCAGCATGCATTTTGCCGTTTTGTCCACAAACTCCTTTCTATTGCCTGAACTGATCCATGCTGGGATACCAAACCTTGGTACCACCTCACGGCACAAGAATTTAGCGACAGTTTCCGCATTCTTCTGCTTTGAAGGCTGCGCCTCCACCCGTCTGCTAAACTTATCAATTACCACCAGCACATATCTCTTCCCCTGCACCGACCGTATCATATCAATGTAGTCCATAGTTAATTCTACAAACGGCCCTTCTGGTACAGGTGTGTGCCCTGCAGGTGGCATTTGACCTCTTCAAATGTTGCTTGTCCGGCAAATTTCACACCGTCCTGTCACTCCATCAACATGTTGTTGCAACTTAGGAGCCCAAAAATTCCATTCTCTGATTTTTTTCTCAATACCTCCGTCCGACACTCATGACTTATTCCATGAGCGTCATTAATCAGCAATGGTAGTAACCCGCTTGGTGCTACCACCAACCCTTCATGATTTCTCCATATTCCTTCACCGTCTTTTGATGCTCCTCGCTTAAGCCACAATTGACGTTCTGCTTCCGAAACTACTTCTTGCAGTGTCACCAAGTCTTTCACAGTCAGTTGTTCTTCCTGCTCCACTGCATGATTCACCAAAGCCATAATGGCTTTGGTCCCCTGTAGAATTACTTGTTTAGCTGCTTCGTCGGCTGCTGCATTGCCCTTAGCAACCATGGAGCCATTCTTCTGATGTGCCGGACACTTTATGATAGCTAGAGTTCTAGGCTTCATCATTGCTTCTAGTAATCTAAAAATGTGTTTTCGATGTTGAATGGGAGAGCCATCCGTCTTCTTGAAACCTCTCCCTTTCCAAGCAGCCCTAATAAGATGACACACACCATGTGCATAAGCAGAATCAGTGAAAAATATTAACATCTCGACCTTCCGCCCATTCACACGCTCGTGTTAATGCCATCAGCTCAGCGAGCTGACTAGAACATGGCTGCTCACACTCTTCAATCACAACAATCTCTCCTTCCTTGCATTCCACTACAGCATACCCTGCTTTACGTCCTACCTCATTTCTGCTTTTTCCAGCGCTGTCGCTTTCAGATCTGACCGCAACTTCGCATATCTTTCTGATTCTGCCACGCAATCATGGGCTTCTCCTTCAAATGAGAGTGGAATGGAATCCGCCGGATTCTTTACTTTGCACACGCGCATCGTCACATATGGATATTCACACAACCGATAATCAGTTACCTTGGCATCGTCAAAACAAATTTTCCTCTTTCAATCAAATGTATCAATTTGTGATGTGACAAAATTTCCACTGGATAACCCATAGTAAGTGTTGAAGCTTTTTCATACATTAAGTGGGCTGCAGCCAGATGTTGATAGCAACTTGGCAGTCCTAACTCTACAGGCGACAATGCCACTGAGTAATACGCTATAGGCTGGGCATGGGTTCCTACCCCTGTGTTTTGTGTCAAAACCCCTACTGCATGTCCTAGGCGACATGAAACGAACAACTAAAACGGCTTGTCATAGTTTGGAAGAGCCAAGGCTGGAGCCTGCTGCAGCAAGGTTTTGATGGTCTCAAACGCCACTGATGCCTCAGGTGTCTAATTTATTTTACTCCGCAAATTTTCTGCTCCTTTTTCTTTAATCATGTTACGGAGGGGTTGCACAATCGTCGTGTATCCATCAATCCATTCTGCAATGAAACCTGTCATTCCCAAAAATGTCATCAGTTCCTTAACTGTGGTTGCTTTTGGTGCTTTTGGAACCGCCTCCAATTGGGAGGGAGAAACAGCTCGTGTTCCTTCTTTTATTACTCTCCCTAAGTACTCTACTTCATCTTTACAATACTGTAATTTTTCAGCGACACTTTGTGTCCCTTTTCGGCCAGCATTGTAAGAAGAGTAACCGAGTCTTTATGGCATGTTTCCAAATCTGGAGCACACAAAAGGATGTCATCCACATACTGAATGACTGTACTGGTGACTTTACCAGCAAGATCGGCCATATCAGCTTTCAGCACCTGGTTAAACACATGGGGGCTATACTTTAGGCCTTGGGCCAATCGTGCATAGCGATAGTGTTTATTTTTGTAAGTAAATTCCATTAGTCGGCCAAACTGTGGACTTAATGGGACACTAAAAAATGCCGAACACAGGTCAACAACCGTGAACCATTTCGCATCAGGTGGAACATTTGCCAACAACGTATGTGGGTTTGGAACTTCTGCTGCAAAATCTTCAAGCACCTCGTTCAATGCACGCAAATCATGCACTAACCGATACTTTTTCTTATCCACTTTTAGTAACGGTGACGACGGTGTGTTACTAATTGGATCAGATTCAATCACCAACACTCCTGCTGCCAACAACCCATTAATTGTCTCCTCAATTCCTGCTTCCACCTCATGTTTTAGGGGATATTGAGATTTCCAGGGTGGTCGACACCCTGGTTTTAACTTAAAATCTACCGGTTGAGCTGACTTAACCAACCCAATGTCAGTATCATGTTTTGACCACAATCCAGTTGGCACTGTTGCCAACATTTCTTTTTCAATTTCTGCATGTTGCACAGTCCATACAAATTGACATGGCAGCCTAACGGCTTGTGGTTGACCCCAATATGAGGGTGGCTGTTTGTTAGTTTTGTGTGCGGTTCACTTTTTCCTGTCCTTTCCGCTATCATTTTCTGGACGTGCTTTTTTTTTGCATCCCTCAGTTTCTTTCCCTGCGTTTTAAACACAGCTAACATAGCTAACATAGTTGTCGCTTCGCCTCACGCTTTGCTGTCTTCTCTTTGGGTTTATATGTGTTTATCAGCACTTCCATTTGTTTACATTGTGTTGTGTCAAATGTACACTCTTCTGGCCACGGCGACGGATTACTCTTTGTTCGTGCATTCCATTTCTTTGATAACTTAGAAATTTCCTCACCCACCAGGGGGTGCAGCTTTCCAAGAACTCCCACTGCTGTCATTTTACTCCCTTCAGACTCCATAACTCTTCCACAATGATTTATTTCCTTGAAAATGCTTAAAATTGTCCTACTGCACACAGTTATTTGAATCCAAAGTTATTAGCCCACAGTGCAAGAACTGACCCTTCAAGGGTTAAAATTTATTTGCATACAGCCTGAGTCCGCCCTTAGCATCCACACTCTTCTAAGCCACTCAATTAACACCTGCAGTGATCACTTAGCTACAGCTCCTGCTAATCTGAGCTAAGTCAGGCTAAGCTAATTTAGCTACTTAGCCCCACTGAACCTATTGATATAATGATTTTGGGTAGCAATGCTAAGCTAAGCTAGGCTAGGTTATGCTAGGCTATGCTAAGCTAGGCTAGGCCATCCTAATTCAATTCAATTTTATTCATAAAGCCCTAAATCACAACAAAGTCGTCTCACAGGGCTTTACAAAAACAGAATCAACTACAGAGATACATAAAAAGTCCCAAGCATCCCCTGTCCTTAGACCCTCCTTCTTGGCAAGAAAAAACTTCAAAACCCAGTGGGAAAAAGAAGAAATCTTGAGGAGAACCACATTGAAGGAGAGATCCACTCCCATGGACGGACAGGCTATAGATGAACGTCCATGTATAAATGCAGGAAGGGGGGGCTGGTCCAGACAGGCAGGGGCGGTGGTCCGGGGTCACAGGTCGGCACAGGCGAGATACTGCAGATCCTGTCGTCCATGGCTCCCGCGGAGACACTGTCAGGAGAGCCACCACTCCCCCCCCGGGGACACACACACACACACACCAGGTGACTAGTCATGAACAGACTTGGTATGAAAGATAGGTTATAAAAATTACAAACAGGTGTGAGGGAGAGAAAGAGAGGAAAGAACTCAGTGTCTGTACTTCCCCCAGCATTCTAACTCCTAGGGCAGCTTAGACTGAACTGTGACTCATACATCATGTATCCATGATATATGAGTCACATAATTTTTAACTAACCTGACCATAGGCTTTCTCAAACAGGAATGTTTTCAGCCTAATTTTAAATGTAGAGACTGTTTCGGCGTCTTTAATATTAAAGGGAAGCTGATTCCATAAGACAGGGGCCTGATAACTAAAGGCTCTAGCTCCTACTGTACTTTTAGAAACCCTAGGAACTTTCAATAAACCTGCATTCTGAGAACGAAAGGTTCTATTGGGCTCGTACGGAACCAGATCATCTTTAAGATAAGAGGGGTCCATACCATTAATGGTTTTTATATGTAAGGAGGTGGATTTTAAATTTAATTCTAAACTCAACTGGTAGCCAGTGAAGGGTTTGGAGCATAGGGGTGATGTGTTCTCTTCTATTTGATCCTGTTAATAATCTTGCTGCTGCATTTTGAACCAGTTGAAAGCTTTTTAGGGAATATTTAGGACACGCTACAAGTAAGGAGTTACAATAATCTAATTGTGATGTAACAAATGCATGAATTAATTTTTCTGCAGTTGTTTTAGACAGAATATTCCTAATTTTGGCTATGTTGCGCAGGTGAAAGAAGGCTGTTCTGCATGTTTGTGCATTTTGAATGAAAGATCTTGATCAAATAAGACTCTTAAATTTTTAACTGTGGCACTGGGTGTTACACTTAAGTTGTCCAGAGTAACTATCTGGTCAGTTAGGGAGTCTCTCGCATTTTTAGGACCAATTATAACGACTTCAGTTTTTTCAGGGTTCAATAAAAGATAATTGGCACTCATCCAAATTTTTAGGTCTTGGACACAAGTACTTGGCTATATTTATCGATTAAACATGATCAGACCAGGCAAATGGATAAACTATGTGTCATCCGCATAACAATGAAAATTAATGCCATGATTTCTAATGATGTTACCTAAAGGGAGCATATATAGTGTAAACAAAATAGGCCCAAGGACTGACTCTTGGGGCACGCCATAATTAACTCAGGAGGACTGCGATGATTGTTGGTTGATGTGAACAAATTGGTAGCGATTAGATAAATATGATTTAAACCAGCAGAGGGCTGCTCCTCTAATACCTATATCACATTCTAATCTGTGCACTAAGATACTGTGGTCAATGGTGTCAAAGGCTGCATTAAGGTCTAATAACACCAGGACCGATATTAATCCGATGTCAGCGGCTAATAATAAGTCATTAGTAACTTTAACTAACGCCGTTTCAGTGCTATGATGGGCACGAAAGCCAGACTGAAACTGTTCAAATAAACTATTATCCTGCAGGAATTGGCACAGCTGTTTAACTAATACTCATTCTAAAACCTTTGACAGGAAGGGCAAATTGGATATAGGCCTATAATTGGCTAGAATGTCAGGATCTAGGGTAGGCTTTTTCAGAATTGGTTTAACTCTGCGTTCCCCCTACGCTAATGCCAATGCTAACCTATCTATTAGCTAACCAACACTCACTATGGCAGCCAGATTATGCTAACACAATGCAACAATTACACATTCTAAAAATGCAATGCTAACCATTATAACACTGATGCTAACCTTATGTTACCCTGAGACATCTAATTGCTAGGCTAATGCTAACTACCCTGTGCTAACCGTCTCACAAGCAAATTTAGTACTTGCTATGCTAACGCTACTACCATAGTAGTTTGGCTAATATCTGCTAATCTAAAGCTAAGCTAACACTAAGTTAAGTTGTTCGTCCGTCGTAGTCGACGATGACCAATAGACATCACATCATCTCTTGTGTGTCCGGCTGTGGCTCACAAGTCCTATACGGGCTCTGAAGGTTCTGCCACAGGTCGGGCACAGGTGGGTTTCTGGATTTGTGATGTCTTTGACTTGCGCGTGAAGTGGATTAAAGTGAGGGAGAGTTGCGCAATGTCGTCAGCCTCACTCTCTCTTCCCTGTTCCCAACCGACTCCAGTGGCAGGACAAGTGTCTAGACTGGGGGTGAGAAGGGCGCAGTGGATGACCAGGACGCTTTTAATGCCTTGCCCTGCTCAAAGCGCTCCACAGCACTGTGCTGTCCCCGCCTTCCTGAGCAGTGGCCAACGTTGATCCTAACTGCGCTTTCCGCCGGGTCCAGTCTTTGCATGCTGGGATAGGCACTCCCAAGACAGAAACTCACCAGAGGGTTTGCGACCCAACCGGCTACCCTCACCTGGTTTAGCCCGCCTACCAAAGCGGTTGCCCGGGGTGTGGCCGCTGCGCATGCTGCAGCTTCTAGGAGCCACAGGTGAGAGCTGAGCATCAGATGGGAGCCAAAGCAGGATGAGCTACCCTATGGGTGAATATTTCAGCCTAAAGGGCATGGCAAGCCCCCCCCCCTGCAGAGGTACTATCCCTATCTGACAGCCCCATACACCCCTAGCTCAGCTCAGCTAACACTAGCTAAGCTAACACTAGCTAAGCTAATGCTAGCGTAACCTTACCTATCACCTATGACCTTTGACCTGAACATACATACATCACATAACATACATCACATACATGCAACACTCAAAATGGCGGCTTTTAACACTCCTCAATTTTACAAAATCTCCACCAGCTAACCACTCCTCCAAGCAACGTCACACATTCAACCAGCAACCAACGCCTTTTAGCCCCAGGCCAAACTTCAAATTTTAACTGTGCAACAAAAGTTCCAGCCACCGCCTTTTGGCCCCAGGCCAAACTCCAAATGTTAACTGCTCAACAAAATGTCCAGCCACCGCCTTTTGGTGTCAGGCCAACCTCAAATTTCTAACTGCGCCACAAAATGTCCAGCCACCACCTTTTGGCGCCAGTACAACCTTTTTGTATCAATTTTAACTGTGTCACAATAGCCCTTAAACACACCAACTTGGCTCTCAATTTTTCCAGCACATTTTTAAATTCACACAGCCACACAAACCTGCAAACAGACACTTCTTCACACAAAACATTCCCACTCCAAACTGCGCACACATCTTCAACTTCACACACACACACACTTTTTCAGTGCCTAGCACACACACATTGTCAGAGGTTGCTTCATGTTTCCTGGCATTCATCCAAAAGCTACACACACATTTCCCCTCAGTAGGAGACAGAAAAAGAAAAAAAAGATCCCAGCATACAGAGAGAGAGAAGACACAGATCTGATCTACAACACACAACAGAGTCCGTCGACCCCAAACAAACAAACAAAACTAGACAACAAAAAGCAGTTTTAACTGGTTCTTTCACGAGTTTGGCATTTCTACACATACCTTGTACTGAATTTTAGGAATTCGCACAAATTCCTCTGCCACACGAGTACCCTCCCGCGTCAAGTGCCTAATGCGCATTTACGACCATATGGCCTGTTACGTAACCCCAAGGTCATCATCTCGACCCCAAGGTTAGTATCCTGACCTCAATTTTTAAGTCGGTGCACCGTCAACATATGCCAGGCCTACTTAATATACGTCGTCCAAATGACGTCACTCACTCGCCTGGTATATATTTGCCCCTGGCAAAGTGCCAGTTCCCCAATTCAGGCTTACTTACTAGTGAGCACGTACGATTTCTTTTTTTTTACAAAACATACACAAACACAAATAAACACAAACAACAAAGACACCACAACCAAACACTAAACATATACAGTCACCTCTGTGATCTGAAAGGTTTCTATGCCAAACTTATAACAAATTAATTTAAATTGCAGACAACAGGTCCTTTTTCCGAGGGGACCCTGGGGATGGGTACCCATCTGCCAATCCAGGGCGTGTGACAGTGTGGACAAATCTATAATCTTAATGTAAACACTACTCAGTCACTTCGTGGGCCCGTTTTGTCCAACTACCGAATGCCTCCAGAAAGCAGTGGTCTCTCTCGACCCCAGAGTCCTCGTCTTACCTGTGGTTCGTGACGCCATTTTTTTCTTGGGTTCGGATTTCCCCGTTGAGACGACTCAAAAATACCAGGACCAAATAAGAAAGGTTAACAATTTATTATAAAAATATAGACACATGCATTCAAACAATTGAGTAATCAATAATTGAACAAACCTTCCAAATCTTCAAAAAGTAACTTCAGACAATTGCCGGTATCGCAGATGAGAGAGAGAGAGAGAGCGCGAGCGAGAAGGGTCACCCCAGCAGTGTGAAGAGAAAAAAGCCAAGCCCTCTATCTCTCCTTTTTATCCTCAGAGCTTACGTCTTTTCCTGACAGTCCTCACAGAAAGTGACCTTTCAGGTCAACTCAGTGTGCAGCAATTCCAACACACATACACATTTAACCCTTGGAACAGAGAGAGAGACTATAATGCTTTAGCTGAGACTACACCGCTATATTAATTCCTCATCATCACCAAACTTTCTTGGTCGTCACCCAGCCTGTTCCTGGGGGTCACTGGTCGAGCCAGGGGAACAGTGTATAGATACATCATAGGACTCACTGGGACAAATCATCAGTGATGTTGTTTCCTGAGATCATCGCGTGTTTTGGGTCTTTCAAGATCAGACACCCTCCCTCAGGTGACCCAGCCGGGGTGATCAATTCCCGGCTTGTGTCCCAGTAGCATTAGCCCACTTTTCGGACCTTTTGATCCAGATCCACCTGGAGGCTCTCTCTGCAGCCTCTGTTGTGGACTTGATGCCTCTCCTTTTAGCAGCAGCTGAGATGCCAAAGAAGGCTGTAGACCCTGCACAAGGGCCGTGCGGCGAAGCCCCGTCATCTCACCTCTATCGGCTCACAGCAGGCTCTTATTTCCAATAAGAGGACTTGCTTTGAGGAGGCAGATGTCACAACCAGGTCTGGTCTCAATGAGGTTGAAGTCACGCATTCTGGGAACTTGAAAATCAAATTAAGGCCAACCATATCTAAAATGCTATCCAGTTCAGTCTTTAAAAAGTGTTCAATCACAATTCAATGTCTAATCACACACAATTTCTCATCACAGCACATTGACCTTGCTGTCATTGTTTTCAAAGCCATCCTCATGTAAACTAGCGCACTTCACTTCAATTTGTAGTGACAGGTTCTCGTTCCTCAGTTGCAGATTGTCACTGAACAGGTCTTCAATGTCGCTAAGAGTTATATCTGTCTGAACACCAGCATCAATTCTATCAGTAATTAGTGAAGATGGTCTGTAATCTTCAACATATTCTGTAGGATCCTCATGTGTTTCTTCAGCTACTGCAGTGGGTGATCTCGGTGATAATACTTCATCATGATTGCTTCCCAAGGCAATAGGGGCATCTATGGCATTATTCCTTTGTAGATTCTCCAACCTGTGTGTTTTCATCTATTTTCTCCGCTGATACGACTATTTCCATAGCTCTACGCTTTTTTCTGGACTGCGGGTAAAAGAGGAGATGCTTGGGACATAATGGGTCGGCTGTGGTTCAGTTGGTAGAGTGGGTCGCCCAATGACCAAGAGGTTGGCGGTTTGCGTCCCGGCTCTGGCTGTCCACATGTCGAAGTGTCCTTGGGCAAGACACTGAACCCTGACTTAGGCCCCCAGTAGGACTTACCGTAAACCTTAGAAACCTACTGGTGTATGAGTGTGTGTGTGAATGGGTGAATGAGAGGCTAATGTAAAGCGCTTTGAGCACCATGAAGGTGGAAAAGCGCTATATAAAATGCAGTCCATTTACCATAATCAGGTGACAGCGGATCATTAGCTTTTTTACCTGAAACAAAATCAAAATAAAGCAACATTAGGTCCTAATAACAACTAAAGCAAAACTTTTCAAATATTTTTTTTTGAAAGACATGTACATCAGTAGGGGCCTACACTGATTTATTAATGAGACAGAAATCGACAAAAAAGCTAGGCTCATCTTACAGAACAACATGGTACAGGCCTCCCGATCCATTTCAAATATAATCTAATGTATTTAGCACATCTTTTTATTTGTTTATTGGCCATAAAAGTACATAAAACAGTTCAAATGTGGCAGGGATGACACAAAGCATTTATGCTTCTTTCTATTGTGGATGTCTTCATAGTGACACAAAAACAATGAATTCAGGAAGCCATCTACCAATGTCTACTGGCATAAGTACATCGACAAGGAGTGTGGACACATGCAGAACATGTGTGAAATTATAAGAATTCACCTACCAGATATAAAATGAACACTGAAAAGTCGTCTGCCTTCATTTGGTTTCCCTGTCTTGCGGCGTATAGCGTCCAGCCATTTTCACTGTCTCTCTGACTCTCAAGGGATTCAATAGAAGGAAACTCCGTCTGTTGTCTCCTGGCGATTAGTACAACCGATGGTACAACATGATTTACCCATCGTGGGACCAGGAATGTCTGGATTTTCATATAATCGTGATAAAACGGCAGCGTGTTGTAATGTGTCAATGCAAGGTTGTTTTCTTGCAGTCCAATATGGCAGCGCAACTACAGAATCATGGGATCGCGTGACGTCAATGCATTCCCTTAATGTTCTTCATGAGAGAAGCACCATCTACTGGCGACACCTTGGAATCGAATGAATGGGCGTTTAACATTTGAATACGAGAGGGAGGGGGGAAGGCTTTGTGCACGGACCTTGACTGGGATCAGCTGGAGTCTGCACGCCAGCCACACAGCAACTGCACGGAACGGGAAAAATGAATGGCTGCTACTGTAAAGAAAACATTTGATGTCAAAGCTTGCTGCTATGCTGCTAAATATCATGGCTGGTGTGGGAGGGGGAGAGCCTGGAGTTAGGGCCCTGGGCTCTGGAGAAACACAGTGCTTCAATCGGACTTGCCAGGGCTGTTGTCGCTGGGACGGGGCCGGAGTTCAACCCCAAAACGCGGTGGTGGTCCTCATCATCGGCCCTTGAGGGAGATTCGCCGCCTGGGTCTCGCTCGCTTGTCGGGGAAAACCGGGAATGTGGGATGATGATGCATCAGCGTCGTATTACAGAGTGAACATTTTACATTACTATCATTGATTTTTTTTTTTTAAGTGTTCCCACGCTTTTGGATTTCATGGTGTCAACTTGCCGTTCCTTTGTGTTTTAATCAAGCATTCAGACTGGTGCGAAATATTAGTACCACATAGATTAATTGAGCTCTGCGCGAGCTCTGCGTTTGTATATTAATAAATTTCGTTTTGTATTGCTAATGCTCAAATTCGACACCATCTCTCACTCCATCCTCTTCAGTAGATTCTGTTCTATTGGAATCACCCACACTCCCCTCTGTTGGTTCCATTCATATCTCCCTGACCGCACCCAGTTTGTACAGCTCAAGTCATTCTCCTCTGTCCCCTTCCCAGTCACTCCAGGTGTGAGTTATTATTATTAGTTATTATTATTATTACTATTATTATTATTATGGACTAGGCATTAACGACTTTAACGACAGAGTCGAGTCGACTTGTCATGATGATGTCATCACATTGTCAGCTGAGGAACAACACAGACATGCGGCTAAAAAAAAAACAAAACACATACGTCTGTCCAGCAATGAGCAACTTATATTAAAGTTCACTGCAAGGTAACAATGTCCACTGACAAGACACAAGCATCAACATTTTAATCTCAACAAAACAAAGGCTAATGTTGGCAAAGAGTTTTCTGTTAAATTTAACTGAACATCAGTAGGGTGAACATATGTCTGCATTTTGTCTGGACCCACGTCTCTAAAACGTCTGGACAGTTCCAGACGTCTGTCACGTGTCCTCACTTTTCATATTAAGTGCAAAACATTCAAGTCAGCGGCCGACGAGCTGTCCACATCATGTTTGGGAAGAAAGGAGTGCGTTTTCTGCGCTGCTGCTTATATCAGATTAGCTAGTGGGTGCTGCTTATATCACGCAGATTAGCTAGCGAATGCCTCATCATAAGGCCGTGTTTTTTTTTTCCCCATCTAGATGGGGAAAAAAGAGAGTAACAGACACACATGCAATGTGTGTCTGCCCACAACAATTATCTTACCTGCAGCAGCCACGTCTTGTTTAGGTCTTACTGTGTTTACGCACAGAGAGAGAGAGGGGGAGATGGACAGAAATAACATGCGACTTGTCGACTCCTCCAAATTTAAGTCGACTTGTGCTACGGGAGTTGACGTGTCGACTAGTCGATGTGTCTGTTAATGCCCTATTATGGACTGATCATTTGAATCCGGTGCATTGGAAGATGGAAACATACATGATAGCAGCTCTGGAGGACCAGGGTTCCCTACCACTGTTCTAGAGGATAAGTAGGAACAGATGAAACATATATTCTTCTGAGAAATGGGACAGTTACTTTCTTTCTTTAATAAACAATTCTAATTACCCCCTTTTTTTCATGTTTGTACAGATTTTGGTGTGAGTGCCTTTCTAGCAGCAGGAGGAGACATGACTAGGAATAAGGTTAGGAAGACATTTGTGGGGACACCATGCTGGATGGCGCCTGAGGTCATGGAGCAGGTGGGTGTCTTAGTCGACATGATCAAAACCACTTTCTTCTGTCCCTCTGCTACTTCTATCTCTACATCTTATAAATGGCAAAAACGTTCTGGTGTTTTCAAAATCATGCTTATTACTGTGTAACTACACAAGGTTGAAATTAGTAATGATTTGCTTCAGTGGTTTGTAGGTGTGTAACCGTGCACTCCTTTGTACTGAACCACTATATGTAGCCGATGTGTAGAATGCAAACACTTGGTAAGCAGGATTGTTTACAGATGATTTCATTGGAAGCAGCAAGCCTTTGACACAGCCGTAGATGCCGTATTGAAAGATTTCACCCAGAAATTCTCGTTGAAAACGCAGCAAAGAGCAACCCTGGAGGTATTTATTAAAAGGAAATACACTTTCGCCTTGCTCCTGACTGACTTTGGTAAGAGTTTAGTCTACCAGTTAAGCCCGCTGGATATATCAGAGGAAAGAGTCGTGTGATTGGTTTATGCTTCATTACCGCCTTTTTTGACTTCAACCACTAGCAAACCGAGGGATTTGAGGGAGGCGGGTCAACCATGCGTTTTGGGAAATGGTTCACCTTAAAGGGATACGCCACCTCCAGGCCAAATTCAGTGTTTCCCCACTGTTCCCTAACCTAAATAAGTGTGTGGAAGCATTTTCCTGGCGACCCAGACAATGACCAAGGACTGTCACTAAGAGCCCCCACGCCTCCAGCAACCCAGCGTAGCCTACCTGGAGATTCAGGAAACCATCTCTGTGTCTTCAAATAATGAAACAATCTCTCTGCCCACCACACAAGTTTGAAGACTGTTCAATGATTTGTTTGATCACTAGCAAACTGCTGTGCACTGGTTGCTGGAGGCGTGTGTGGTGGAGGCTCCCACTGACAGTCCTTGGTGTGTGTCGGCTGTGTTTCTCCACACCGAAAAAAGTTCCCATACACAAATGAGTAAGACGAGCCATTTTGCCGTGAATTGCACCATCATTCACCCTTGAAGTAATGAGGAGACAAAATCAAGAAAATCAAGTACATTAATTCACTTTAGATGAGATACTTAGTTGGCGCCGCAAGAATGCAGTTACTGTTGGAATCCAACCTGTGGTCAATTCTTATAGATTCAGACATTGGCGGGGTCGCCAGGAAAATGCTTCCACACACTTATTTAGGTCAGGGAACAGTGGGAAACACTGAATTTGGCCTGGGGGTGGCGTATCCCTTTAACATGGTGGCCAGACCCAACAGCTTGCAGAGCATTGGAAAGTTGTGACAACCAGGGAAGACCAGTTTCACTTTGACTTCTGTGAGCAGTAGTCTGCCCTGACCTATCGAATGAAAGATGCATATGTTCCAAGAGAATACAAGATGGCGCCCAGAGCGGCCGCCATGGAGTTTCGCTGCGTCCTGTTTTGTCTGTTTCTGTCTGTTAATTGTGTGTCTGCCTGCTCTTACACCCGTGAAGAGCTACTAAACATTAGGACTTTCACTCCCATGGACGTTCTTCCAGTTTTTTTGGCTCCTGCAGACGAGCCGGTGTCCTGGTGAGGCTCCGCAGGAGGGGAACGCGCACAGCGTTACCTGGGATAATGTCAAGTAATCTAACGTCAAGTCACTCTGCAACAAACTCGATGAGCTGAAGCTGCTGATGCGGATCAAAGACTTCTCCACCTCATCTGTCCTCTGTTTCACTGAGTCCTGGCTCAAGGAAAACACACCGGACAGCGCGCCCCACCTAGAGGGATTCCAGCTGAGCCGTGCTGACCAGGACCCGGGTCTCTCAGGTAAAACCGTAGGCGGCGGAGTCTGCTTCTACATCAACAACTGCTGGTGCACTGATGTGACTGTGATCTCCCAACACTGTTGTCCTGCTCTGGAATACTTATTCATCAACTGCAAACCGTTTTACTCCCCGCGCGAGTTCGCTTCATTCATTCTGGGTGCTGTTTACATTCCGCCGGACGCGTGCATGGCTCAGTGCGCGCTCACAGACGACATCCAAAAAGTGGAGAGGACTTTCCCCGACGCTCTGGTTATTGTGCTTGGTGACTTTAACTATTGCAATCTGAGCCACAAACTCCCAAGGTACAAACAGTTTATTAAATGCCCCACCAGGGCAGGGAACACGCTGGACCACTGTTACACAACAGTAAAGGACACGTATCGGGCGATTCCCTGCACTGCGCTAGGACTGTCTGACCATGTGATTGTCCACCTGGTTCCCACATACAAACAGAAACTGAAGCTCACAAAGCCACTTGTGAGCAGCACGAAGAGATGGACCAGTGAAGCTGTGGAGGAGCTGCGGACATGCTTCGAGACAATTGACTGGGACATGTTCAAAGGAGCCACACACGATCTGGATGACTACACGGACACGGTGACCTCACATACTTTTGTGAGGAGAGCATTTTACCAACACGCACTAGGGTGAGTTAGTCCAATGATAAGCCCTGGTTCACAACAAAACTCAGACAGATAAGGTATGAAAAAGAAGCAGCTCTGAGAAATGGAGACAGGGTTCGCTACAGAGAGGTCAAATACCGGTTTAGCAGGGAGCTGAGGAGGGCTAAATCTGCATATTCAGAGAAGCTCCAGCAGCAATTCACTGCTAACGACCCTGCCTCTGTGTGGAGAGGCCTGAGGCAGATCACCAACTACCGACCTCAGGGTTAAAAGGGACAGGATGACAAAGCCCTTTGTCAGAGCCTGTCCCGATACAACACCCGCTTCGACACCTCACCAGCCACGCCCAACACCCCACCTTCCCCCAGCGTTACTGCCCCCATGGTTCCTACTCCAAAGGCAGCCTCCCCCTCCTCACCCCCTCCACTCGCGATCACACAACAGGAGGTGCGCAGGCAGTTCGGCAGTTCGAACCCACGCAAGGCCCCCGGCCCGGATGGCGTGTCTCCCGCCACACTGAGACACTGTGCGAAGGAGTTGACTCCTGTCTTCACAGGCATCTTCAACTCCTCCCTGAGGTCGTGCCATGTGCCTGCCTGCTTCAAAACCTCCACCATTGTTCCTGTCCCCAAGAAACCACGGATAACTGGACTTAATGACTACAGACCTGTGGCGCTCACCTCCGTAGTCATGAAGTCCTTTGAGCGCCTGATCCTGCCCCACCTCAAGTCCATCACCACTCCCCTCCTGGACCCACTGCAGTTTGCTTACAGAGCCAACAGATCTGTGGATGACATGGTCAACCTGGCCCTCCACTCCATCCTGCAGCACCTGGACTCCTCGGGAACCTATGCTAGGATCCTGTTTGTAGACTTCAGCTCTGCGTTTAACAACATCCGCCCTGATCTGCTACAGGATAAGCTGTTCCAGCTCAGTGTGCCTGACTCCCTCTGCAGGTGGATCACCGACTTCCTGACTGATCGGAGGCAGTATGTGCGGCTGGGAAAGACTGTCTCTGACTCTGTCAGCATCAGCACTGGATCCCCCCAGGGCTTCATACTTTTCCCATTGCTCTTCTCCCTGTACACAAACTGCTGCACCTCAAGCCACCAGTCTATCAAGCTTATTAAGTTTGCAGACGACACCACCCTCATCGGGCTCATCTCGAATGGCGATGAGTCTGCTTATAGGAGAGAGGTGGCCCGGCTGGTCTCCTGTTGCAGCCACAACAACCTGCAGCTGAACGCTCAGAAGACTGTGGAGATGATTGTGGACTTCAGGAAAGGCACAGCCCCTCTGCCCCCCCTTGCCCTTACAGATTCCCCCATCACCACTGTGGACTCCTTCCGCTTCCTCGGCACCACCATCACCCAGACCTTAAATGGGAGACGACAATCAGCTCCCTCATCAAGAAGGCCCAGCAGAGGATGTTCTTCCTGCGGCAGCTGAGAAAGCTCAAGCTGCCCTCCAAGATGTTGGTGCTGTTTTACACGGCCATCATCGAGTCCATCCTTACCACCTCCATCACTGTGTGGTACCCTGGAGCCACCACCAGGGACAGGCTGAGGCTGCGGACTACCTTCCATCAAGGACCTTTACACCTCGAGAACCAGGAGACGTGCAGGTCGGATCATGGCCGATCCCTCTCACCCTGGACATGCCCTCTTTCCCCCCCTCCCCTCAGGCAGGAGACTTATGGTCCATTCGGACCAAAACCTCCCGTTTCATGAACAGTATCTTCCCCTCGGCCACCAGGCTGCTGAACACCAAGGGACATAATCAGACTCCCCAGCACTAAGTACAGCAGCCAACACTGGACACATGATCAACATAATGCCTCTGTCTCCTTTGCACTGACTTGCACATTGCCGCCACAGAATTGCACATTACATATATATATATATATATATATATATATATATATATATATATATATAGTATAAAAAATAAATAAAAATGCTATATATAGTATATAGGAAGAACATCCTCTGCCATATATATATATATATATATATATATATATATATATATATATATATATATAATTCTTTTTTTTCTCTTTTTCTTTTTATTGATATACTATATGTTGAATGTTGCAGCGTTACACCGAGAAAAATTCCTATTTGTATACTACATGTGTACTATAAGAACAATGGCAATAAAACTCTTTCTGATTCTGATTCTGAATCATTTGTTCCTTGTGCCAGTATCAACATTTACTGCAAATTTCATGTAAATCCATCCACAACCCTTAGAGTTATCTTGCCAACAGACAGACGGCTAAAACATAAATATCCTTCATGATAAAAATCTTTGATGGATGTAATAAAATGGAAATAAATAAATAAACAAGTAACATGGAGTTATAATGGCCCATACAATTTAGCACAGTATATAGTGTGAACAAAACAAATGAGGTGAGATATAACGGAATTGTTTTCTGTTGGCTGTGTTTTGAAAATTCAGGTTCGTGGATATGACTTCAAAGCTGATATCTGGAGTTTTGGCATCACTGCTATAGAGTTGGCCACCGGTGCTGCACCCTATCATAAATACCCACCCATGAAGGTAACTGTGCATCCATTACCACTTCTTTTAACTTTAGTACTTCGTTGTTTGACCAGAGTTCAGATTTGGAAAATCTTTTATTTTTTTCCATATTTCCCTTTGTTAAAATACATGTCATCAAATGGTCATGATACAGCATAATATGTGTAATTGAATCGTCTTACCTCAGGCCTCATCTCCTTGAACGGCTTCATTGGATTGCATGTTGTGCAAAGTGTTGCTACTGTACCCAAAAAAATTTGACCATATTTTTTGAGATCTCAACCCTATACCATAAACTACAGATGTCAAACATAAGGCCTGGGGCCAAATGCGGCCTGGAAAAGGTCCAGTCTACCCCGTAGGATGATGAGCAATGAAAATATTGTAAAAATGAAAGCGATATAAAAATGATTTTATTTTAGGTTCTACATACAGAGTAATTGGATCTGTATTGGGTCAGAGCAATAAAATATGGTCATAATTACCTGTACATAATGAAAACGGCAGATTTTAATGTAGAAAAGTCAAATTACATGAAAATATTTGTAATTAACAAACTATCATTTACAAAATCCTGAATAAATACCTGAACAAATATGAAGCAGCTGAAATATCTGAAGAGAAGTGTCATTTTAAAATATTCGGCCTGATTATATTCTGTTGTTTAGTATATTTGTAATTGGAATGGAAGTTGTTTTGCACATGTGCAAATGACAAACTGATAGGCTGAGGCAGAAAATTGTTAAAGTTGCTCTTGTTTTTCTTAAAACATGTCAAGTTGTTGACGATATTCAGTTTCAGGGAAACATAGAAGTAAACATTATCATAATGTAATTTGACTAATTTCACTGTTATTTTACTGGTCTGATCTTTTTCAGATCATATTGGGCTGAATGTGGAACTAAACTAACATGACTTTGACACTTCTGCCTTAAACAGTGCAAATACTAATTTTGCTAGATATTTTTGGTAGACTAAACTTGTGGTTCATCTAAACTTTCCCATCTTTGTACAAGTTCTTTCAGTCAGATGATGATGTTGCTCGACTTTTCTTGAAAGCTGAAATGACATGGTAGATAATAGACTTTTTTCTTTTCCTGTAGGTGCTGATGCTGACTTTGCAGAATGACCCTCCCTGTTTGGAAACCGGAATCACAGACAAGGAAATGGTGAAGAAGTATGGCAAGTCCTTCAGGAAGATGCTTTCCCTGTGTCTACAGAAGGATCCTGAAAAACGGTCAGTTAATGCTTGACCGTCTTGGTCATTGTAGCACATTTTCTACATGATATCTCAGACTCTGACTTCTCATTCAAGTCTAAATCTAGTTTCTAACTCAAACTAAAAGCCTTTTGTTTCCTTTAAGGCCGACTGCTGCTGAATTGCTGAAGCACAAATTCTTCACAAAATCCAAGGTAAGCTGTCATCATAACTGCAAAAACAAAGCACAGGCTTCCCACACAGTCTTAAAAAGTCTTAAGTCTTGAATTTCCAAATGTAATTTCTTAGAAAAGTCTTTAAAAGTTATTAGGCCTTTGCCATAGACCACGTCGGCGCAAGGCCTATTGAGTCAGGGGACGAAATAGGCCAAGGACGTGGTCCCCAGGGACGACTCGCACCACTCACACCCACACACATATTTGAATGGGAGTCTATGGGCCACGGCCACTTAGGGTCACTGACATGAGTGGAAGTGTGTCAAATGTGACCTCTGACCCCACAGTGACTGGGGGAGGTGAAAAGATTTCATATGAGGCCGAGTTTGGGGGGGTCAGAAAAACTCTATATTGTTCCTACTCGTTTCTAAATTTTTCTTTATTAGGGCTTTGCCGCGTCCCACGTCAGGCGTAAGGCCTATTGATACTGCTTGCAGTTTGATCTGATTCTGCTCTTTGAGCTCTAATTTGACCCCCTGAACATGCATTAAAACTCACGAAATTTTGCACAAACTCCAGAAGTGTGAAAAATTGCGAGTACCTGTGTATATATAGGTTTCGTAAAAGTCGGTAAAGAAATGAAATTGAATTGAAATTGAAATGTCTACAGCGCCCCCTAGAAAAGGTGAAATAGTTTGTATTACGCCAGATCACGCCCTAGTGAAGTTGGAGCTATGAAAATCGGTATATATGTTCATCATATGATGATGAACAAAAAATTTTGAAATTTAAAAACGTTGAGTCGTGGATTATCGCTGTCTCTTTGGCCAAATGAGCTCAAAATCGGTGAACACGATCTAGACAAGTGGGACATCAAAAGTTATCCAAATTTTTTTTTTTATTTTATTGTTTTTGTGCTATAAGCTGTCGCAAATTTTGGGATGTTTTCTGGAAAAGTTGCCACAACGTAAATTGCTTCACCTCGGACATACAAACATCGGTTTGGCTGAAATTTGACACAGGCATCTATCCCCTGGGTCTACATCCATTTAGTTCAAGACATTCGGATTTTGTACTATAGCGCGCCCTAGAAATGTACTTTTATTAAAATGGCTGTAGTTCAGACATACGAACAACGATTTGGCTGAAATTTGACTCTGATGTCTGTCTTCCGGGTCTACACCTGTTTGTCATAGCAAATTGTTATTTTGCACTATAGTACAGTTTCGCTAAATACACTGTTAGAAAAAATGGCATAAGATCGGACATACGAACATGGACTTGGCTGAAATTTGACTCGGACATCTATCTCTCGGTCCGACACCAGTTTATCGATATAAATTGCTAATTTGCTCTATAGCACCCCCTGCAAAATCGCCTTTACTAAAATGGCTGTAGATCGGGCATACAAACACTGATTCAGCTCAAATTTGACTCCGACTTTGCGTGGGGAGGCGGTTGCCAGGGGAGGCAGTCGCGAAGGCCTTTGGGACTGCTTGCAGTTTTAATTACATTTGATATGGTAGGTCTTAATTTTTTGTTGCCTTAATCTTGTTCGCTGTATTATGTTTAAATATGTCCAAGCTGCAACGTCGGTAACGTTATTTCACTCTGGTCCGTCCCTTCCAACCCTAAAATTTGTATTGAAATTAGGAATCGTTATCACTATCACTGTCAGTGGTGACAAAATACTCAGAATTGTGGGAATCTAATACATATGTACTAAACTCTAGGAATCGCACATTTTTGCCAGTATGGTTATAAAATAGGCTGACAAATTAGCATTAAATTCTGCTTCAAATTGTCTTAAAATGTTTAAATTTGACTTGTAGGAACCCTGAAAATAGGAATATGTTTGGCTTTAATGGAGAGTATGTGATTATTTTGTTTCAGAACAATGAGTACCTGCAGGAGAGGCTCCTCCATAAAGGCCCGTCAATAACCGAGAGATCAAAAAAGGTCTGGTCCCATTTGTCACTCACTACACATTGTTCTGTGTCTACAGTGTGTGTGGCTGTGCTCAGGCGTATGTCTAAGGCTATGTTCACACAGCAGGTCTTAACGCACAATTCAGATTTTTTGGTGAAATCCAAAGGGGGCCGGTTCTTCAGGGTCTGGTGGTGGGAGAGCTCTTAGCAGGACCTGACACTCTGATGAGAAGTCCTGTTTATCGAAACATGTGGAGAAGGTGTAGAAGGTAATGACATGTTTATGCCTGTGTGGTAATGGTAAATATATTAAACTAGTGGTAAACTCATATTATCATACCTCTGGGTCTTTACATTTGTTTTGTCAATCACAGGAGTAACTGAAAAAGTTGGATAAATGCGACATGGCTGTTCAGACTGAAGTCGCATTGCAAAATATCTGATACATATTTGATTTAGTAGGACATATGAAAGTGGCCTGGGTGGGATTTTTAAAAAAATCTGATTTGTGCTGTTCAGAGTGTCTTTAACAGGTCAGATACAGGTCAAATGGCAGCAAAAAGTTGGATTTGGGAACATTTACCTGCAGTCTGAATGAAGCCTTAGTTTCCCAAGTCTCTGTATAATGGATGCCAGGAAAAAACTGAAGATTAATCAGCAGTAATTACATTGTTCATTCACAAAGAAAAAATACATAAAAACTTCTATAGGTGCGCCGCGTGCCAGGTTCAAGTGGTCGTCTCCATAAGACTGAGGATGGCGGATGGGAATGGAGTGATGACGAACTGGACGAGGAGAGCGAGGAAGGCAAAGCTGCGGTGGCAGCTCTACGGGTGAGTTTCTGCATGTAAAAGTCTTTTCAGCAGTCCATCTAGATTTCTGTATTAGACCAGATGAACAGGGTAAAGATTGATGATTTATCCAACACAACTGAACAGAACATGAGCTGCCATTTTAATAGGAGATTAAATACATTAGATTTCATTCTTAATATTTAAAACTAAGCTGGTAAGTAAGGAGGAACAGAAACCTAAACTAAGCCAGAAGCCATCTTCATAATCTGTTTATATCCCTTTTGTGGTCCTCCGGGTCAAAGTGACCCAGTGGCCCACAAATGTGCCTTTTCATACATATTGGACGGAGTCCAGGAAAAAGTTCCCCACGGGGAAAATAAAAGTATATCTTATCTTATCTTATCTTATTGTATGGTGCCATTGCTTACTACTGAAAACAGTAAAATATCCTTTGGAGGGTGGGGTGATGAAGTTTGGAATCTGGGTCTTTAAGATGATTGTAGGACACAGCCTGTGTGCCTTGTACGGAGGACAGCACAAGGGATGCATTAGCACTGGCCTATTCCAGGGGTCTCAAACAAATGTTTTTTTCAGGGGCCACATTCAGCCTGATTTGATCTCCAATGGGCTGGGCCAGTAAAATGAAATGAAAAAAATGATTACCTGTATGAAACTAATCCTGGAGGGATTATATCTCTCGCCTGGCCTGGGAACGCCTCAGGATTCCCCTGGAGGAGCTGGCTGTGGTAGCTGGGGTGAGGGAAGTCTGGGCTACTTTGCTAAGGCTGCTGCCCCTGTAACCCGGGCCGGGATGAAGCAGGAGACGAGTATGAGAGCCTGCGGGACTGTGGGATGTGAAATGCAAGCATTCGCATTCCATAGTAGAGTGTGCTGTGGAACCCTATTGTTTTTGTATGGATTTTTATTAGGGTGCTGAGCATGCGGTGCTGTGGTGCCCTATAGTAATCGCTCCGATTTGTATTTATTTTATTTTTCCGTTGATATAACCAATACTGCAGCCTAAACCATACATTGTTTGAAAGATATCTTTGGGGTCCTGGTCCAGACCACTGCCATGTATGCATACACCAAAAATGATACATGTACACCAGAAGATGGTGCTATACCAGAAAAACGCTTTTGGGGCTATAACTCGCAAATCGTACATCACACATTCAAAACACGCACATCCACAGATTCTCTGAAGAGTACTGAATCACATGGGCCATTTCCATTTATTTATTTATTTTTAGCAAAATCGCCATAACTGTAAAACCTTTTTGTTACTTGTCCTAGGGTTGTAATGCAAATCATGAAAAAAGTTAGAATTTTTTTTCCCCAAATTCTTAAAAATGTGAAATTTGTGAAGAAATAATTAATCATAGCTAGCTAAACTAAATGCTAAATATGGCATACCTCAAAGTAAATGCTATCAACAGAAATTTTTATATCCAAGGTTGACCTTTGATTTTGAGGGTATGTCTTGAGTTTGGTGAATTTTGGACACTAGAGCAGTGGTGCCCAACCCCTGGGCCGCAGACCGGTACCGGTCCGTGGATCAGTTAGTACTGGACTGCCTAATAATTAATTAATTAATTCTCTTGTATTTATTATCTGAGTCTGAACAATCTCTTATTTTGAAAAATGACCGGATTCTCTTGGTTACATCTCTGTCACTTGAATGCCAAAAATGTAACCCACATGTGAGCACAATAAGTAAAAACAGATGTCTTTGGAAAGTTTCCTTTTGAACAGGAAAATGCCCACTAAAGAGACAGAAGAAGAGCCTCCAACTTCCTAGAAAAGGAAAGCCTTTAACCCTCCTCTTGTGTTGGGGTCACCACCGACTTGTTTTGGATTTTAAATGCATAAAAAAAACACATACATTTGTTTATTTCATTAAGGCTTCTTGACTTTGTCAGGAATGTCTATTTCAACAAAATAATGCAAAACTTTTTTTCCCACTAAATTCTAAAATGCTCTAATTGAATTTGTTACATTTGTATTGTTAGGGTCGGGTTCGACCCGGCTATAAAAACAAGATTATAAAGTAATAACTACAGCCGAAACTGAAATCAAAAGTGGACTGTCAGTCAACACAATGACAGACAGCTCCTTTGCCACTCATGTGAGCTTCAGGGGATTCTCATTTTGCTATGTTTTCCAGTTTACCTGCACAAAAACAAAACAAAGACATTTCCAGACATGTTGGGTCAATTCAGTATAGAGTTGGTCATTTGCAGAGTGCACATCTCCAATTTGTAGCAGGCAATAATGAAAAGAAGATTCATAGTGAAAGAAGCTCTAGATCATATTTTTGGTGAAAATGAGGGAGAGGACCAAGAGCAGCATAACGATACAGATGCAGTTATGCAGATATCTCTGCAAAGAACACACTATAAGTGTCACTTTTTGCCACAAATGCATCTAAACTCATACACACATACACGTGCAAGTTCTTGCACACAGACTTTTACTCTGATTTTGTTCTTTATTAGGTTTGAAACTTTATCTTGGTTCTTCTTGGTTGTTGTTTGTTTGGCTGTTCAAATATATACTTTCTGTTTTAACTTGTTCTGCTTTTCATTTTATATTTGTATTAAAGTTCTGTTGCTGAAAAAAGGATTTTTTTGCCTTTTACTTGAAGTAAATATGTATTGATCGAAACCAACCCTAACACCATAGATGTTACTATAGTTAATAATATTGAAATAAAATTAATAAAATAAAAAAGTAATTTAACAGGTGTGTTGTAATATCCCTCAGTAATAATCAGGTAACAGAAAAAACATTTATTTATTTATATGATTCTCTTGAGGTTAATTTTACCATTTTTTAAAATTGAAATTGAGGGGTATACTGACAGAAAAAAGGCCCAGAGACCCACACCAAAAATAACAAAACTAATATTTTCATGGATAAGGAAGCCTAAAGGTAACCAAAAGATGAGAAAAAATGGGATGATAGATAATTGTTTTTAGTATATTTTACAGCTGATTTAAGACACGGGTCGACACCGACCCACTAACATGGGGCGTGTTATCTGAAAGCTAACACAAGATAAAGTTAACAAACAATACCAGGTGTTGTACTTGGATTTATGGATTTATCGTGACAGGTGATTCCCACAGACCAAGCACGCTCTGTATAATTTGCGGCGACTGATATAAACAATCTACAGGTCGGGGACAACTGCACTAGAGGGTACTATAAACACTGGAAATGTATATCTCTTAAACAGCTTGACAGATTTTTACGAAGCTTGTTGGGTATGATCAAGGGCCCATCCTGAGTCTATATTTTGAAGGTGGGTGTGGTTAGCCAATGTGGGTGTGGCTTAGTACAAAAATTAACAATTTTTAGTACAGTTGTGAAATTTACAGTAACTGTATAGAATAGGATAAAAATCCACTAGAAAAAAACTGTTGATTTATTCCATTAGGGGGGTACTATAAGAGGTAATTACACATTTATGTCACATTCATAAACTTTTAAAAGTTTTATTCCTTTGAAAGAGCTGAGTCTTTTGACATCAGCCATGCGCACCTTGGTGTTTAATTTCTTTTTTTTACGTTAAGACATATTAACATACTTTTCATTCCTACTAGACTTTAACTTTAATTTGCATAACACTTTGGACATGCAAACTAGATACCTCTCTGACCTTAAGTTGTCAAAAGAATTTAGTTACTTCAAAAAATGCGATAATTATGAGCAATAAAATATTTTAGCTAGCTAAAATAAAAATTACTGTTGCATATCTTTGTGAAAGTAAAAGCTAGCAACATCAAATTCAGTACAAATTTTCCGACCATCATCCAACAGCTCTGTGCCAAATTTGATAAAATTCAGTCAATAGGGATTGCTTCAAGGCCGGGTACCATTGATTGATTCATTAGACAGATCTAAGCATTAGGCACAAAACTTATCACTTAGTTTGTTGAAATTTAAAATTGTTTATGGGTCATTCCATTTCAAATCATACAATGTTTTGGACAAATTTAACCTTAGCCCTCAGATTTTGCTGAAACATTGTCCTCGGGGTAAGTCTGATAGGAGAAGATGATTCTCAAATTTTTATGTTAATCGGATGAACTATTTCTCAGATATAGCAGCCAACATTCTGATGATTTTAGCGATATTTGCCATGGCTGCCATTATTCGAACTGCAATGATTTCTGAACTACTGGTCCAATTTTCATGAAATAGGTATCATTCTACCTGAAACCTTTTAAGGAATCCAAATCTGGAATCATATTCAACATCTGACCAAGTTTTCATGTAATGGTCTTGAAATAAAATATTTGACCTTGAATATGACCTTGTGGATCATGTGACTTTGACATAAATTTTGGTCCATTTCATAGCCCTTCATAGTTTGCAAGTAATATGCAAAAATCACAGGTGTAATATTTTTTGTTAGAACTTCAGGATAGGTCAAATATACATTGACCTGAAATATATCTTAACTCTTGTGTGGTGTTCTGTGGGACCAGTTTTCATTTTTTATTAAAAGAAAAATTATACAATTAATTAATTTTTCAAACTGAGAATCACTGACTTTGGCTCATTTTCTGTGAAGAACATATATCAGTATACATATTTAATGACCACACACCCTACAACCCCCCCCTACACATTTCTATTACATATAAGATGCCCGGGTCCACTGGACTCGGGGCTCATAGAAGTGTGGAAATCGATGTTCTGTGTACCACACAGCAGGTCTAGACAGGAGGAGGACAGAGTGTTGGTATACAGAACATCAGAGGGTCAAATGTGCGAGAAAATGAGAGCAGACAGTGTTGACAAACAATGTTGCAATGTTGTATGCAAACTGCAGGTGCAGAATTTGACCTTCTGTATTGCGGGAATCTTTATTTTCTCACACTATATGCTACAAACTGGAGGCAGGACACTATAATTATAGCTTTGCCAGTGTGGTTTCTTATCACAACCGATCAAGATGGCCAAAAGGTACTCTGCGCAGAGGGCCCTGGAATTGATTTTGGAAGAGAGAGAAATTTTTGATGATGATGTAGAGCAGGCATCGCCAAACTATTCCACAAAGGGCAGGTGTGGCTGCAGGTTTTTGTTCCAACCAACCAAGAGTCCACAGTTTAACCAATTGACTCTCTGAAGACTGAGATCAGTTGATTAATTGAGTGTGCTGGTGTGCTGCTGCTTGGATGGAACAAAAACCTGCAGCCACAGTGGCCCTTTGTGTAATCGTTTGGAGATGCCTGATGTAAAGGGAGAGGATTCAGAAGAATAGGTTTCCGAATTTGAGGATCACATTTCTGAAAATTCAGAGTCGGACAGTGACTCTGAAGAAGATGATGAGATTGAGCATCAGCCATTTCCAAAACAAAGACCAGTCACAGGACCAGGCTGTCAGCAGCCAGCCCCAGAACAAGCCAGTCAGCATGGAGCAAGTGAGGAAATATGGATGTAAAAAATTTCTGAAATTGAATGGTCTTCTCACCCAAGAAAAGAGCCACCCCGCAAAACTGCCAATGTGATAAGGATGCAACCAGGGCCAACACGGATGGCAGTTACTCACACACAGGACATCAAGTCTTCTTTGGAGCTTTTCATCCCAGATTCTATCCAGGAAATTATTCTTGACTACACTAATTTAGAAGGAAGACGCTTTTTTGGAGAGAGGTGGAAGGAAATGGACCAAACCCAATTACATGCTTACTTCAGAGTTCTCATCCTTGCTGAAGTTTTCAGGTCCAAAGGAGAATCCACAGAATCCCTGTGGGATGCAGAAACTGGAAGAGGACATGCATTCAATGGGGCTGATGTGTTGTCTTGACTGATATGTTTACTCTGTGTTCATGTGGTCAGCTTGTGTTGTGCACCCGAATGGGTTAAATTTCAAGTTCAAAGAAATAAAAGTTTTGAAAAACCTTGCTTCATTTGTAAATTTGTTTCCACTCATATCTTGATTTTAATCGATTTTCTTTATTAAGTTTTAAATATTAAGTTATAAATGTGACCTAAAAATGGTAAAGGGCAAATATTAAGCATTTATATTGTTTATACTGCTTGTAATTGGGATAAGGTAAACATCTGTTCACTATTTGAACATAGAAGTGTTTGATTGTTAGGTATTAAAAGCCACAAAATGCAACGGGTCCATCAGACCCACAAACACTGGCTGAGTAACAACAATATGAACATTACACAAGGGTTAATATATACCAAGACTGGCCAAGTAAATAGTTATTACATGAAAAGGTGATGCACAAATCGATATTTTTCCACAGAATACACATCCTATTGTATTTCCTGAAATTCATGGAGTGAAAACTTATATTGTCAATTGTAATTAACATCTAATATATTTGATAGAATAACTGAATCCTTGTCATCAGCTTCATCATACAAGAGGAGTTTCACTAAGAACTATTCGAGTAGAAGAACTTAAACTTCTCGCTATGTGTAGCAAGTTTGATTGGCAAAACCTGAGACTGTCTACACCATAAGAAAGAATTTCTTCTAAAGTTTTCCATCTTCAAAAAGAAATGCTGTAATCTATTTCACTGCCATGCTAAATCTAGAACAAAGTCACTACGAGTTATAACGTCACAATTGAAATGACACCTATTTTATGAAAATTGGACCAGTAGTTCAGATATGATTCCAGTTTGAATAATGGCGGCCATGACAAAAATCGCTAAAATCGGCAGAATGTTGGTGGCCATATCTCTGAAACGGTTGATCCGATGAACATAAATATTTCAGAATCATATTTTCCTGCCAGACTTACCCCTAGGAGAAAGTTTCAAAATCTGAGGGGTACGGTTTGTTGTGGAAGTTTTGTATCACACAGAGAGAGAGAAAACCGTTCAAGTCAGAAACAATTATTTATTGAAGAGATGAACAAATTAATTTGGAACTTGCATGCAAGTGAGAACATGAACAGAACGAGCTGTCATCAGATGTTCTGATGATCAGATCATACAGCTCTTTTATACTCCCTAAACATTCAGAGGGTGGTATGAGAAGGAAAAACACTGTCCTTCTCATACCATTGTAACCACACCATGTCTCTGGAGACAACTTTCCTCTCAGGGAAGTACACTCAACAAAAATATACACTTTTGTTTTTGCTCCCATTTTTCACGAGATGGACTTAAAGATCTAAAATTCATTCCAGATACACAATATTACCATTTCTCTCAAACATTGTTCACAAATCTGTCTAAATGTGTGATAGTGAGCACTTGTGCTTTGCTGAGATAGTCCATCCCACCTCACAGGCGTGCCACATCAAGATGCTGATCTGACATGATTAGTGCACAGGTGTGCCTTATGCCGCCCACAATAAAAGGCCACTCTGAAATGTGCAGTTTTGTCTCACAGCAAAATGCCACAGATGTCACAAGCATTGAGGGAGCGTGCAATTGGCATGCTGACAGCAGGAATGTCCACCAGATCTGTTGCTCGTGCATTGAATGTTCATTTCTCCACCATAAGCCGTCTCCAAAGGCATTTCAGGGAATATGGCAGTACATCCAACTGGCCTCACAACCGCAGACCATGTGTGACCACACCAGCCCAGGACCTCCACATCCAGCAGGTTCACCTCCAAGATCGTTTGAGACCAGCCACTCAGACAGCTGCTGAAACAATTGGTTTGCATAACCAAACAATTTCTGCACAAACTGTCAGAAACCGTCTCAGGGAAGCTCAACTGCATGCTCGTCGTCCTCGTCAGGGTCTTAACCTGACTCCAGATCATCGCCGTAACAGACTTGAGTGGGCAAATGCTCACATTCAATGGCGTCTGGCACGTTGGAGAGCTGTTCTCTTCACGGATGAATCTGTTTATATTGTTCAGGGCAGATGGCAGACAGCGTGTGTGGCGTCGTGTGGGTGAGCGCTTTGCTGATGTCAATGTTGTGGATCGAGTGGCCCATGGTGGTGGTGGGGTTATGGTATGGGCAGGCATCTGTTATGGATGAAGAACACAGGTGCATTTTATCGATGGCATTTTGAATGCACAGAGATACCGTGATGAGATCCTGAGGCCCATTGTTGTGCCATACATCCATGAACATCACCTCGTGTTTCAGCAAGATAACGCACGGCCCCATGTTGCAAGGATCTGTACACAATTCTTGGAAGCTGAAAATGTCCCAGTTCTTGCATGGCCAGCATACTCACCGGACATGTCACCCATTGAGCATGTTTGGGATGTGCTTGACCGGCGTATTCGACAGCGTTTACCAGTTCCCACTAATATCCAGCAACTTCGCACAGCCATTGAAGAGGAGTGGACCAACATTCCACAGGACACAATTGACAATCTGATAAACTCTATGCGAAGATGTGTTGCACTGCATGAGGCAAATGGTGGTCACACCAGATACTGACTGGTTCTGAGTATTCTTGTCACGATACTAAAATTTCCAACTCGATACCGATACTAAGGATAATACTTGATACTAATTTCGATACTGGAGATGTGAGGGATTCCTTTTAAAATTTCCTCCATGGACTGCTAAAAAAAAGGTAGTGAGTGCGGGTGCAGAATAAATGCATGCCTATCTCTTGGCAAGTTAAGGTAGGCCTATCTTTTTCCTCAAGCCCTTCTGCAGTGCTAACTGCAAGCCTCTTTATGGTCGAGCGATTATGTGCGTGGGTGGCATCACATCACAGATGTGAGGTCCAGATGAGCACAGGGCCATTGACACTGGTTTTAAGAAAACCTCAACTTTTTACATCGCGTTTTGGTCTATAACTTTCGCAATGTATGTCTTACATTAAAAAAAACATATCTTCAGATTCCCCGAAGAGCACAGAATCATATGAGCTCAAAAAAATACATTTTGCAGTTGGTATGTTTTTTTCGGCAAAATTGCGATAACTCTAAAATGTACTTTTCCCTCCTTCATCCAAACTGTGTGAAATTTGGCAAACATACTCAGTTCTTGAAGCTGAGTATGTCTTTACAAAACTTGGTGGGTGTGATCAAGGTCCACTCCTGAGTCTATCTTTACAAGGTGGGTGTGGTTGGACAATGTGGTGTGGCTTATGACAACAAAAAGAAAAAAAATGTAGGACAGTTGTGAAATTTACAGTAACTGTATAGAATAGGATGAAAAAACACTAGAAAAAAAGTCAATTTATTCCACTTGGTGGCACTATAACCGGCAATTACACATTTATGACTGTAACGTCTGCATTTTAAGTGTCACTTTCATGATCTTAACACATTTCTATTCCTTGGGTAGAACTGAGTCCATTTAGCTAAAGACATTCTGATTTTGTAGGATAGCACCCCCTAGAAATGTAATTTTATTAAAATGGCTGTAGTTCTAACATACGAACACCAATTTGGCTGAAATTTGACTCCCATGTCTGTCTCCCAGGTCTACACCCATTTGAAATACGAAATTCTTATTTCGCACTACAGCGCCCCCTACAGATTTGCCAAATACACTGTTGATAAAATGGCGGTAGTTCAGACATACGATCCCTGATTTGACTGAAATTTGATTTGGACGTCTATCTGTCAGTCCGACACCAGTTTATTAATAGAAATTGTGATTTTGTTCTATAGCGCCCCCTACAAAATCGTCTTTACTAAAATGGCTGTAGATCGGGCATACAAACACCGATCTGGCTGATATTTGACTCGTACATCGTGTGGGAAGGCGGTAGCCAGGGGAGTTAGTTGAGAGGGATAGTGAAGGCATTTGAGACTGTTTGCAGTTTTAATTAGGCCTGTGCTACAGACCACGTCGGCGCAAGGCCTATTGAGTCTGCCGTGATCGCCAGTGGATGAAATATGCCAGATCACCAGGGATGACTCTCACCACTCACACTCACTTCACAGTAGTGAGCCGTGTCCGAGCATGTGCATGTCTCACACACACACATACACCACATATTTGCTCCTGCTCAGAATGAATGGGATTCTATGGGCCACGGCCATTCAGGGTCACTGACTTGAGTGGAAGTGTGTTACATGTGACCCTTGACCCCACAGTGACATGGGGGAGGTCGAAAGATTTCATATGAGGCTGAGTTCCGGGGGGGGGGGGCAGAAAAATGCTATATTGTTCCTGCTCCTTTCTGAATTTTTCTGTATTAGGCCTTTGCCGCGTCCCACGTCAGGCGCAAGGCCGATTGATACTGCTTGCAGTTTGATCTGATTCTGCTCTTTGAGCTCTAATTTGACCCCCTGAACATGCATGAAAACTCACCAAATTTTGCACACACTTCAGAAGTGTGAAAAATTGCGAGTATATATAAGTTTCGTAAACGTCAATAAAGAAATGTCTACAGCGCCCCCTAGAAAAATGTAAATAGTTTGTATTAGGCCAGATCACACTCTTGTGAAGTTAGAGCTATGAAAATTCGTACACATTTTCATCATATGATGATGAACAAAAAACCTGATGATGGCCATGCCCATAAACCAACAGGAAGTCCGCCATCTTGGATTGAAATTTTAAAAACTTTGAGTCATGGATTTTTTCTGTCATCATAATTTAACAAATTCCTCCTAGGCCATTGGGCCAAATGAGCTCAAAATCAGTGAACAGGATCTAGACAAGTGTGACATCAAAAGTTATAAAAAAATTTCTGAAAAGTTGCATCGTTTTTGTGCTACTTTGTCACAAACTTTGCAAAGTTTTCGGGGGAATATGATGTCTTGTATATACATATATATACATATACTATATGTATAGACATATATTCGAATTTATATATAATGTTGTAAACACAACATACCTGGAACGTACCATTACATGTATTAATGGTAAATGTTATGCACTTCCATAGTTCTTTTCCACCTTCATGGTGCTCAAAGGACTATACATTAGCCTCATATTCACCCATTCACACACATCAGTAGGTTTCTAAGGTTCTGTCCTACTGGGAGACTAAGTCAGGGTTCAGTATCTTGCCCAAGGATACTTCGAAATGTGGGCAGCCAGAGCCGGGATGCGAACTGCCAACCTCTCTGTCATTGGGTGACCCACTCTACCAACTGAGCCACAGCCGCCCTACCTTTACCATCCTACATTATTATCTCTGGAATTTTTAGCTGAGTATTAGCATGCTCTAAATCTCCTCTGTGCATGATATCTTGATAAAGTATCACATTTGAGAAGAAGTTTTTTTCCATGGCAATAGAAGCTGAAAAAGAAGCATGTCAATATCAACCAACTTCTATCTTTGTCACATTTTATGTTAGAAGCTTATGTTCTCTTTAAATGAAATCCTTGACCCCATAAACATACATTTTGACACCAAGATCAGGTTTGCATGACAAGTACGGCCTTTCGCGATGGTGGCCATCTTGGATTTCACATTTTTGAGGTGGATCCCTTAATTTACGTGCGTGGAGCCAGATCTATTTGGAATCGGCATACCCAAAAACGCCTATATACCAATTTTCATGCTTTCTTGCGGATGTGAACATCTTTTTCACATATCCGCCCCACAATAAGGTTTTAGCAGGTCCATATGGATGCATACATTTGATGTGGTAGTCACTGAATTACTCAGAAATTTTGTGAACTAGTCTGATCCACGGATGTTCATCGTACATGCAGCAGAAATAAATTCTCCTGTTTTATTTCTGAGGGAATTTGCATGATCCTGGGTGTCCATGCTTCATTGTTGGCGTCTAGGATTTGCATGAAATCTGGAGGATTGTCCTGCTCAGAGAGTTTAAAGGCTTTAATCTGAGTGAGGGAGACAGGTACTTTATCTTGTGTGACATGAAAGAAGGATATTCCAGGGATATTCTTGACACAGTATTCAAACATTGCTTTAGAATCCAGGATATGACCTTCAGTAACACACTGCAAACTGGCCATTGTGGCCAATCGTTGCCATCACATCACAAGCACTTTTTCCACGTGATGTGGCAAAGAAGTTCCATTCTGTGTCAAGGGAGAAATCATCTTTGTGGTAACACAAGTTGATGAAGTTAGATTTATTCTTATATTGACCACCACAACCATCTGTGAAGTACTGGACCCTTTTTGCAGATGGAACTTCATCTTGACCAGCCTTCAGTACTTTGTTCAAAAATGTGGATGTGGTGTGGTCCTTGCAGTCACTGATCACACAGTAGCTTTTGTGAGCGAGCTTGCCATCTTGTTTTATTTTTGAGTGTAATATAAATAAAGATTAATCATAAATTACTTAGGAAATGATGCAGCTTAACAACTTCCTGCATCAAAGAAATACAGACATGAAAGACAGAGAACATGTTAACCATGTGGTAAGCATATAATGTGCGAAATGTGTTGATTTGTGTCCCCTTCACAAATATACTTTATTTTTGAAAATCGGACCACTGGTTGCCGAGATACAGCACTTTGAAATTTGGCAGCCAAGCTCTTTTTCACGAAAAAGTGAAAAAAAATAAATGGCAAAATCTCAAAAACCACTGGTCTGATTTTGCTAAAATGTGAAAATGAATCATTTCTGACTAGGATTTACCTATAAACCAATTTTCATTGAATTTGGAGGAGGTGGGGTTTAACTCATTGGGTGATCTGACATGGAATGACCCTTCAAAGTGTTGAGCAGCAGTTGGCTTTTCCTTGTGGTGATGAACTTCAGGCTATTTAGAAATAAACAAAGCTATCCCTCAATAATAGTTCAATCTGGCTTGGTTAAATACTATATGGACCAAAATATTTCTACACATAACATGTACAGGTTGTAATATTCCCATTCCTGTCAATTAAAAAAAAAAAAATTCAATAATTCCTACTATGATAAATCACAAATGTTAGATTTGAAGGCATTTTTTTTGCTGAGTGAGACCTGAAGAATCCAGCTAGTTACTTTTGATTAAATGTGACAAATTTTATTGTCCGATTGTGGCAAAAACTACATAAATCTAGAGGTAAAACTTTTAACATGGCTATACTGAAACAAAAAAAAGTCAACATTGAATAAAACACACTCTGGTGTATTTTATAAAATGTTTAAGCAATTTCCCAATTGCGGGATCAATAAAGTACTTCTATTAAACAAAACTAATTCAAAAGATACAATAAAAAGGCTATTATTTTGTTGCCCAGCAGCCTGTTGGCAAAGAAACAAATTAATTCCCTGTCCATATAATGCGGTTTACATTTTTTGCCATTTTTTTGTTTTTCTATTGCTGCAATTTGATGACAACTAAGAAGGGGAACCCTTAACATAGTGTTGGACTTAGTCTTATATTATTTAAAGTATATTCAATTTGTCATACCTTACAAAGAACATCCTGACAAAGCAGGAGGAATATTTAAAACAGTCTTTCAAACAGACATGAACGAAGTGATATTATGTGAATATAAAGTGTGTGTTAGGAGAAGCAGCTGTTAAAGTTTCAGCTCTGTATAAAGTTAAGGATAAATGTCCTATATCCATCTTCACAAAAGATTCATTTGGATCTGTAGACTTGATGGAAGCAGTGTAATGGGTATCTATGCAAGAGTGTGTCTAAATATGCATGTCAACAGGTCATCAACCTAGTAAGGCTGCCCGATATTGGCAAAATTTGCGATATGCGATTTAGGTGTACAGCATTGTGATAATGATATTGCATTATTTCTTGTTCACCTAAACCACTTTCATCTACCAAGAAAAATGTTCCTCAAAAATGTTGAAATGAGCCAATTGTTTGTATAACCCAATTATAATTTAAGACAAAATACTCTTCTACTGTAATCAGTGACGTAATTCTGTCCAAGAACATGGTGATGCTGCAGCTGTAGAGCTTCAACTGTAGACCTTCAACTCTAAACCTTCAATTGTAGACCTTGAACTGTAGACCTTCAGACACAAACATCGTTAAACATTTAGTCATTTTATTCACATCTATAAGTGTGGAAATGACATGGTTGTATTTCATTATAACAAAAGGACCAGAGTTCCACCATTTACCTCAGACCTTTAATAAAACATTTTTCAATTGTCTGGTTTAGTAAATACTGCATATAAAAATAAAATATTTAAATATAAGTGTTCAGCTGTTGCCCAAAGGTGTGTCCCATCTTTTCAACATTAATAACTAAACTGTCATGCAGCAGCAGCATTACTTTAGTATTTTTGATTGAAATAAATAGTATGTTATAGTGATCGAGAAAACCACTCTGGTATCCTATGGTGTGTGAAAAACAAAGATAAAGAAAATAAAGAAAGTAATTTATTGCATGTATTTGCAATATGAATATTGCACACTGTGTTATCATGATAACAATATTTTTTCAATATATTATACAGCCCTACTTCATAGAAACGCTGGTTTATTGCTAGACTGGTTTAATTTATGCTGTGTTTTTGTGTGAGCCAACATTTTCAAGTGTGTGTTCATACTCACTGTGTGTCTGGGTGTGGGAGTTTACTGTCCTGTGATCTTACCTGTAATGTCTGTTGAGGCCTGTGTGCATTTAAAGTTGTCCTGTGTCAAATTCCTTCAATCTTCCTGTACGTCATCAGTCCACGTGTTGGGGGTTACAAAGCAGACCTGCATGATTTAATCCTGACAATCTGTCATGTCCATTCTGCAGTCCCCCAGAGTGAAGGATGGCTCCCAGAATATGGAGGTGAGTCAATTTGTAGTGGACATGACCTACAACTCCTGATTCAATACATGAAACTTAACAGAACAATCTGCATGACTCTCTCATGTGCGTCCTCCTTTTGTTTTTTTTATTTGGTGTTATTTGGTTGACTTAATGGGAAAACCGCATCTGATTTTTATTTTCACATGGTGCATCTTAGATTTTCCCACCGACAGAAGGCTCCACAGGTCACTTACAGCTCGTCCCTCAAACACATGAGAGCCCAGTGAATGTGGCCCAGCCTGCGGAAGACCACTCCACACAGTCTCCTCCCAGCACAGCCAGCCCCTCACATGTACCTGCTGCTCAGGTGAGGCTCCCACTTTTGTCTGCTCAGCTATACCATGTTTTTTCAGGCACTTCAGCTCACTTTTAGCTGTTACATACCTACCTACCTACCTAATTCCAACATTTCTCCAGTAAAGAACTGGAATAGTAGCTTTACCTGGGTCCTATTTACGGACTCTGTGGATGATGTCACTAAGTCATAAATCACTGATGGCTCACAAACTGGTGATTGTTTCCCATGTCACTTCTCTATATCTAAATAGCTTATGGAAGATGAGATCTATTAATCCATAATGACCCTGTGGAACATTTAGAACCACTTTTTTAACCATCCTTGTTGCTATTTGTTGTAATATTATCTTCTGTATGATGTGTTTTTCCTATAAAAATAATTTATTTTCCTGTAGCAAACATTCCTGTAACAGACATCTATGTAACCCCAAAGATTTGTGAAAAACTCATAAGTACAGTTGAGGATTGTTATATTAAAAACAGAGAAATCTGGAGAAAACATGAATGTTTAAGCAAATTCTTTCATGAACCAAACATAAACCCAGTGTTTCCATCCACTGTCCAGGGTTCTCACCAGGAATTTTGAACAGCATAACGTTAATCGGGACGGCCTGGCACTATGTGCATGTGCAATAGCCTTCATTACGCCATTGCCTAGCGTCAGGCAATGAGCGTCACACAGATGCTCCAAATGCTTGCAATTTAGGTCACTATTCACTAGGGGTGTGAATCTTTGACTCACAAAACAATCCAATTCAAATCTTGATTCAATCCTGGGCGATTCAGAAAAATTAAATGATAAACGATTCGATATGATTCGAACCGATTTCATTTAGTTTGATTCAATAAAAATTTATAATTTAACCCTTTCAGACCCTGTGTCCATTACAATAGACATCACATGACAGTGGCTGTTTTCTTTACTTTTGCAACATTTAACCCACTTGAACCCTGAAGTCATTTAATTGGCCCCTTACCAATCAATCAAACAGCAGTATAGCTTTGCTTGTTCCCCTATGAAACAAATCCATCACACTGAAACAGGCATGGCAGGGCTTCACTCCACACATCAAAGTGAGGATTGTTTTCAACAGTTTTATTCACATTTATAGATATTTGTGCCAAGATTTCATAGTTTTGAAATAATATTGAAAGGTGGAACATGAATTAATGTGTAATATCAAACGCAAGTTTTTACACAGGATTTTTTGAAACATCCATTACAATGGGCAGTTGGTCTGAAACCAATGTTTCAGTATTGATGAATGACCTTATTACTATAAAACAGTACTTCAGAACAAATAATCAGCCGAAAATATTCATATGCAGAATATACAGCCCTTGAACTGATTGTAGATGATATATACTGATATTGAATTTTTTGGAAGTGATGAGGAAGAATGAAGATTCTAATAGATTTACAAGAGTTGGAAGCAACAAGGTGCACATTTCCAGGCTGTTCAAGGAAAAATGCATATCTATTGTGACAAGGTCAAAGTGGACTTGTGTTTTGTGTCACAGAGAAATTGTTTCAAAGATGCCCACAGACAATAAGGTGACCAAATTTATTTATTTATTTTTTTTGTAAATTGTAACAGAACAAAAAACTAAACAAATATAAAGGGAATGCCTAATCTCACCCCTATTTTGTGCCAATCTCAAATTTCTATGTTCTTGAATTATAGCCAATAATGTGAGTTTGACCTTTCTGCTAAATGGTCTGCACTTACACTCAACAAAAATATAAACGCAACACTTTTGTTTTTGCTCCCATTTCTCACGAGATGGACTTAAAGATCTAAAATTCATTCCAGATACACAATATTACCATTTCTCTCAAACATTGTTCACAAATCTGTCTAAATGTGTGATAGTGAGCACTTGTGCTTTGCTGAGATAATCCATCCCAGCTCACAGGTGTGCCACATCAAGATGCTGATCTGACATCATGATTAGTGTACAGGTGTGCCTTATACTGCTCACAATAAAAGGCCACTCTGAAATGTGCAGTTTTGTCTCACAGCAAAATGCCACAGATGTCACAAGCATTGAGGGAGTGTGCAATTGGCATGATGACAGCAGGAATGTCAACCAGATCTGTTGCTCGTGCATTGAATGATCATTTCTCCACCATAAGCCGTCTCCAAAGGCGTTTCAGGGAATATGGCAGTACATCCAACCGACCTCACAACCGCAGACCACGTGTGACCACACCAGCCCAGGACCTCCACATCCAGCAGGTTCACCTCCAAGATCGTCTGAGACCAGCCACTCAGACAGCTGCTGAAACAATTGGTTTGCATAACCAAACAATTTCTGCACAAACTGTCAGAAACCATCTCAGGGAAGCTCAACTGCATGCTCGTCATCCTCATCGGGGTCTTAACCTGACTCCAGATCATCGCCGTAACAGACTTGAGTGGGCAAATGCTCACATTCAATGGCGTCTGGCACGTTGGAGAGGTGTTCTCTTCACGGATGAATCTCGGTTTACATTGTTCAGGGCAGATGGCAAGCGTGTGTGGCGTCGTGTGGGTGAGCGCTTTGCTGATGTCAATGTTGTGGATCGAGTGGCCCATGGTGGTGGTGGGGTTATGGTATGGGCAGGCATCTGTTATGGATGAAGAACACAGGTGCATTTTATCGATGGCATTTTGAATGCACAGAGATACCGTGATGAGATCCTGAGGCCCATTGTTGTGCCATACATCCATGAACATCACCTCGTGTTTCAGCAAGATAACGCACGGCCCCATGTTGCAAGGATCTGTACACAATTCTTGGAAGCCTAAAAATGTCCCAGTTCTTGCATGGCCAGCATACTCACCGGACATGTCACCCATTGAGCATGTTTGGGATGTGCTTGACCGGTGTATTCGACAGCGTGTACCAGTTCCCACTAATATCCAGCAACTTCGCACAGCCATTGAAGAGGAGTGGACCAACATTCCACAGGACACAATTGACAATCTGATAAACTCTATGCGAAGAAGATGTGTTTCACTGCATGAGGCAAATGGTGGTCACACCAGATACTGACTGGTCCTGAGTCCCCAGACCCCCAATAAAGAAAAAAAAAACTGCACATTTCAGAGTGGCCTGTTATTGTGGGCAGTATAAGGCACACCTGTGCACTAATCATGATGTCAGATCAGCATCTTGATGTGGCACACCTGTGAGGTGGGATGGATTATCTCAGCAAAGCACAAGTGCCCACTATCACACATTTAGACAGATTTGTGAACAATGTTTGAAAGAAATGGTAATATTGTGTATCTGGAATGAATTTTAGATCTTTGAGTCCATGTCATGAAAAATGGGAGCAAAAACAAAAGTGTTACGTTTATATATTTGTTGAGTGTATATAGTAGCACTTTTCCACCTTCATGGTGCTCAAAGTGCTTTACATTAGCTTCATATTCACCCATGTACACACACACCAGTAGGTTTCTAAGGTTCTGTCAGTCCTACTGGGGGCCTAAGTCAGGGTTTAGTGTCTTGCCCAAGGACACTTCGACATGTGGACAGCCAGAGCTAATAACCGCCTGCTGCGCCGTTAACGCCCGTTGCCCATGGCGACGGGTTTTGTCACTTTAGATTCATTGTACCATATCACTTCGCAGGTAGTCCGGACACTTTTAAAGTAAATATTTCCATCGATGTAATGGCTAGTTTATCCAGTGTTAACCTATCCTGATGTTATCCTGACCTTAGTCAGGAAATCAGGGGAAATTGCCGTCCTCCTCTTGTACAGAATCTCCAGGGCCGAAGTAAGTATTTTACCCTGGGGTTAACTCCTCTATGCTGGTTTTTAGAAAACAAGGAGCGGTTTCAGTGAGCTTCGTTTTCAGTATTTATTTGCAAGAACGGGACAACACCTGCTCCGGTCGCCGACCTGACTGTTTACATCCGTCTCACTCTTTTCTCCACCCAAAACTCTTTACACCCCCCTTTTGTCTGCTCCGCCTAACCCTCATCTTATTGGTTATTTCACAACACAAGTCTGTTAGAGTAGTGACTGTAATAAACTCTAATAACCCGTAGAATAAGCGGGATAATGCATGGCCCATGAGTTACTATCAAAAAATATTGCCCTTCGGGGAATATTTTTCTGATAGTTACTCGTGGGCCATACATTATCCCTTGCATATATATATATATATATATATATATATATATATATATATATATATATATATATAAAGCACACTGCACTATAAGACATTAGTGAAACAAAACAGTCAGTCAGTCAAACTTTATTAAACACATTTGCATTCTTTATTCAAACATTGAGTGTATTCACAATAACTCACAAACTTGTTGAGTTGTAACAAAACGCAGTACAAGTATAGTATGTTTTGCTCCACACCATGAGGACTGTCCAGAATTATTCCATGTATAAAGCTCTGGATTATAAAGTACACTGTTGTTTTTGGAGAAAATGAAAGGTTCTTAAAGTGTGCCTTATAGTCCAGAAAATATGGTATGTAATCTAATTTGATCATACCCACCTTTAGTTTACAACTTTAGTTTGTACACACCTTTATTTTTTCAGAAGTGACGTGATCTGAAATGTACATAGAATTACAAAGAAGAGAATGGAAATAGACTAACCTTTTCTTCAGAGGTCATATCACATGCTTAGTTGGCGACATGCTTTTTACTTCTCCTAATAAGCACCATGTCGGTTGCAGGATCAGGTTGCAGCCAGTTCCAGCGTTCCCATCAGCTTGGTGCTGCGGCTGAGGAACCCTAAGAAGGAACTGAATGACATCAGGTTTGAGTTCATGCCTGGCAGAGGTAGGACACACTTCTGTGCTCTACAAAGAAGCCTTTGGCTGCATCCCATTACTATCACTTCCACTTTATTTTGTTTGGAGTGGACTTCAAAAGTGAGTGATCCCTCGAAAATGAAGTGAGAAAATGAAGGACTCTGCATGCTCTCGCAGCAAAATGTCGCATTTAACTTGTCGCAGATATTTGTAATTTATGCCAGTGCGAGGAGTACATGGTGTGTGCTATTCACAGCCACACCATAAAGGGCACTCTCACAAATTTGCTAGGATTTCCCACCCAGTCCTTTTTGACATCAGGCCCTTTCATTGTTGAACAAACTTGTCTTGCAGATTCTTCTACTTCCTCTTGGCAGAATCCATATTCACATGAGTTGTATTCAACAATGACACTCACATACACAAAATAAGATGGAAAAGTAAGGAAGTGGAAGTGCGTGTTGAGCTGATGTAGCATTGGACCAATCAGAGGCCTCTTTTCTGGTCTTTTCTGCGACATGGTCTGCAGTGGTTTACAGTTTTTAGGAGATGCATGCAAGCTTCTGTGAAGGGGAGCAAAAGTTTCTGCAACCCATCGCAGACTACTTGGCTTGTGAGGGTGAATTGGGCTCAAGGTTAAAATAAAATAAGTCACTCACTATTACGTCAAGTGCGGCATTCTTAGATGTACAGTTCCAGTTTACATTTTCAGACATTGTATGTTACAATGTCTGAAAATGCCATCACTGGACTTAATGCTGCCTTTTATGTTGGGTTTAATAATTCTTTTTGGCCTGATAAACAAAATGAGTACAGGGAAGAGAAGACAAATTTTTTCTCAACTTTTTCCACCTGAGCACATCGGCCCAAGTTTGTCTATTCTATCTTTATTGTCTATTGGCTTATTTTTATTCCCTGAAGCTTAATTACAAATTATTGTATGTCTCAGATAAAACGACAAACAACGTCCTACTTATTTGGCCGGGTTGGCACAGTATTCTGAGTAATATGATTTTCCACTCTGTTTGTAGTGGGTATCCCACCCCCACTTGGTATGAAGAGAAAGTTTGAAGTGATTTTTAACACTTCGACTTACTCTTAAACATAATGGGACTTTTGTACATACACGTTCACATGAATGTGCAAAAGTGAGTGATGTGTGGGGACGCAGACGTTAGATCCAAAATCTCCTTAAATGAACATTCTTAACCCTAACCCTTCCCCATGTCAGACTCTGCAGATGGAGTTTCTCAGGAGCTGGTTTCTGCAGGACTGGTTGATGGGAGGGACTTAGTCATCGGTAAGTGACACAGTACCTTTTGGTGTATTTTATTTAAAGTAAAGCTTAATGTTGTTTTAGGATGTTCTTGAATGGCTTCTTTTTACTCTTCTCCTAGTCTACAGTATGAGTCGTACACCTTCGAACAAACTCTCATTTTCTTTTCATCTTCCAGTCGCTGCAAACTTGCAGAAGATTGTTGATGATCCTCACAGTAACAAAAATGTGACTTTTAAGCTGGTGAGTACATATAAATAAACACACAGGGGGAACAGTAGGGGAACAGTGTGAGAATAGTACAGGTTGGGGTTAGGTTTGATTAGGGTTGGGGGTTAGTGTTATTAGGGTTGAGTTTAGGGGTTAAGGATTAGGGTTGGGTTTAGGCTGTAGATCAGTGGTTCTCAAAATCTTTTCAGTGATGTACCCCCTTAGAAACATATCCCTTAGTCAAATACATGGACAAAACAAAAAAAGAGGTACAGTTCTGTAAAATTAGTGTCTGATTTATATACCAAACAACTTATATAAGTGAACCTGACAAATACATTCATAATGCAGGGATTAAAGCACTCCGGCCCCGTGCCAGATTTCCGGTGTGAAGCGATTTTAAAAAAATTTAATAAAAAATTCAAAAAGTTAATAAATCGATTACCCTCATGCGTTTATCCCATGGCCTTCGTGTATGCTGTCATTCTCTGACATTGATTGTAAAGAAGCACAACTCTCTGGTTCTGAAACTAAAAGCATTAGCCAATCAGAAGCGCAACGGGACGGGTCTTCACACAACAGTCCTCAAAGGCGATAGTGACAGATAGTGAAAGATAGTGAGAGCGCAGAGCCACATTTCATGGAGTGAACACGATGCAGTATTTGAAGCCAGGGGAAAATACCCTTGCCATAGATAAAGGTCTGAAGAATAAAGCCATTTAGCAATTGGTGTAAAACGTTGAGAGAGCCAGGTGCTTGCTTCTGTACGCTTTGCTCCAGGCAGCTTATATATGCCTCCAGTGGCAAAAAAGTGCTGCGTGAACTTGAGTCAGACCGGGGCCACATAGCAGCTGTTTGTGCTGTCCCACACACGAGACGAACTATCTCAGATGTATATTAAGGGTCGACCTCTCCATTGGCCGATTCGCATTTGGTTTTCCCAATTCCACCCCCGGCGTCATTTACATACAGGCACACAAGGTCAGGTTTGTGTTACTGGAAGACCCGTAATGGCTGCCGCATTACCCCTCATTACACTACAGCCACTGTGAGTTTTAAACTTTCAGAGTCTCTAACGCTTTTGAAATATAGTTTGAAACTACCCAATTTTAATTTGGAAACATGAATGATAATAATCATTCATCAATCAATAATAGATGTGCCTGGAAGTTTATGAAGTTAAGTTATTAAGTGGGTCGGAAAAAAATTTAATGCTTTTATTGTGCTTCACATTTAATCAGAGTGTTGTCACTGCTGTTGTGTTGACGGTTGTCTGGAAGTTGGAATAAAAATGCTAGACGCTTTAGTTAAAAACTGAAAGGCCATTCCTCAATAAATAGTCATGCCATACACTGTTAGTAAGCTGAGAATGTCCTGAATCATTTAAGACCACTCAAATGGGTGCTCACAGACAGAAACATAACAGCTGTTTGCTGACTTAGCCTCTCAGCTAACGTGAGGCTAACATGTCAACATACCTTCAAAGTCTTCCCGTTTTCCACCAACACCATCTTAAGCCAAGCATCTGTGGTTATGACATATGAAGTCTTTTTTTCCTTCTAAAAAGGAGTCCAAATACTTTACTCACAATGTTGATGTACACTTGCAAACACTTAACATAGTGTAGGAGAAGAACAACAAATCAGTAACTTCACCAGTCGCCCAGATTTTTTTTCCCATTGTTTTTGTATTTCTGTTTACACTTTCTATATATTAGGAGAGCTATTTTCACTTTGAAAATAAGCATTATGCAGTGTGCACTGTGTACACTGCATAATGCTTGCTCGTAACTTGTTTGTATGTAGTGACTTTATTTGTTCAAATATTTATTTTATGTTATACAGGTTATTTAAAGCACTAAGATATTTGTTTATTTTTGCAAAAAATACAAGGATATTTTTTATTTTGGACATGACTTGATTATTAGAGTGTGTCAAAGTCTATACAATGCACAATTCTTGAAATATTTAGGCCTTTGCCACGGACCACGTCCGGTGCAAGGCCTATTGAGTCCACTGTGAGCGCCAGGGGGTGAAATATGCCAGGGACACGGTCGCCAGGGACAACTGGCATCACTCATTCACGGTAGCGATCCGTGTCCGAGCATGTGCATGTCACATACACATACCCAGGGCTGATAGTGCTCCAGCTATTGCCGAATTTCCAGCATAGCAACGTGGCTCATTTTTTCCTGCTGCCATCTGTCGGTCAAAAAAGTAACAGCAGCATAAATTATGAAAACACAGTGAAGGAAGTAAAAAAAAATATGTTTTTCACACATATGTTTTCTTGTGACATCTTCCACTGTGTTTTCATAATTTATGCTGTTGTTAATTTGAAAACACAGTACAGTTCCCAAATATGATGGAAAATTGATTATAACTCCCATAGCATACACAGTTTCCAAGATCTGGATCCCCAAAATGACAAGACTCTTCATCAGAATCAGAATCAGAATCACTTTATTTGTCATTTGCATATCCAAGACACAAACAGAAATTTCAGTTTGACCAAACCCCTCCCAGGCTGATCAGGTCATGCAGCCATGTATGGCGCTACCCTCGATCAGGAAGGAGGAGAGAAAAGAAATGCGAAAGCAGCAGCAGATGCACAAGGAACACATATTCTACTTTAACAACAAAATGTGAACACAGTACTCAAGGATTCATGAGATGGGACTTTTTGTAGTACACACAAAATGATCACATGGTGAAAACGAGATAAAGGTGCAAACAGAGCATAAACACAGGAGTTGTTGGGCGTTCCAGCGCCCTTGAGCACTGGAAAATACTGGACACATTAGGAAAACAAAGGAGCCAGAGATAGAGACAAGGACATCTTCTTTGCTTTAGGATATAGACCAAAAACTTAACCCCTTGTGGGTTTATGTACCCCATTACTTTAGACATCGCCCCACACAGTGCTCATTGATCCCGTGCTGTTTCCTCAGTTCATCAACCTCTACCCTCAGTCCAGATAGAGCCCTCAGAGCTTCACCCAGCTGTCCAGCAATGTAATCTAGTCTCTTCTGTGACTCTCCCGAACGATTCAGCAGGTCGCTCCGCGAACTAGCAGACTGAGCCACCATGGAGCTAATCTGTCCCACACAGTTCACAAGATTGTCGTGAGACTAGGTCATAGACAGTCTTAGTCCGGTTACGGTGTCAGTGAGTTCCGTGAGGTGCTCCCGAATTTCTTCTCGCAGCATCAGTGGCACTTTCGGTGCTGCGATCATCCCCACTCTGCGATGGATCAGCATTCCTCCCAAGCCAAATGTGAGTAAAGTTACCACCATAAATCCAAACAGATACACATCCTCAATGTCCTCGATGGACAGAGGTGTCAGGCAGATGACCCGCCATTCTCGCCAGGAATCTTGGGAAAAACCTGATAGGAGGGTTCCGTCAGGGCAGTGAGAAGCTCCCGGTCCTCTTTTCCTTGGTGAATAGATAGTATCAATCGCGTTAAATGCCCAGTTGATAATTTCCATGATTTAGCAAAGAAGAAGTCGATGGGGCTCAGAATAAGATTGTTACACGAGACAGGCGCACACAGGAGAGACACAGCCGTAGAGGCCTAGTAGCAGCTGCAAGATAAAGCCAAGGTCGGGGAAAAGGAGGAGAGAAAAGAAATGCGACTGCTCTGTTCGCTGTCAGAGGAGACAGCGAACTTTTCACACTTATAGTTTTCAAGGCTTAATATATCCAGAAATAATGAAGCTGTACTATTTGTAAGTACACCAACGGGTAGACAGGGTCATACTGAGGGGGAATGTTGTTCTTTAGGCCTGTATCTTCCTTCAATCTAAAACTACAGGTGTGCTTGTAAATTCTGTATGCATTTCACAAGCTTCAAAAGTGGCCATGGCACCCACACTTTGTAGGGTGTCACCTCCAAAACCGTTAGACATAGGATGCTAAAACTTGGGATTCTTTCTAGTGGCATCAAAAGGTATCTGAATGCCAAATATTGGGCAAATAAAAGAGGGTCACCTGGGGAGTTGTACGGAAATGTGTAAATTGTGAACCCCAAATCAAATTGAATGAGACCATTTACTTCCAGTGATTGTGCAAAACCGGGCTAATAATGCCAAACTAAGTTTTGAATACATTCGAAAGGTCAGTGTTTTCCTGAGTAATCGGGTGGGTGTAATGAAAGTATTGGAAAAAAAGCAAACTATTATCAAAAATAGTGCCTTCACAATAGTGATGTACACAGGCTTTTAATTGTTTGAATAATGTGTTAAAATAGTACGTCGTTTACATAATACCCCCACCCCTTACCTCCAGAGAAAGTGGAAAAAAAGTTCAGGATCAGGATTTTTTTTCAAAATCAGCCCTGCACACTGCATATTTGCTCCTACTCAGAATGAAAGGGAGTCTAAGGGCCATGGACACTCAGGGTCACTGACATGAGTGTAAGTGACACTGGACCCCACAGTGACGTGGGTCAAAAGATTTCATATGAGGCCAAGTTCAGGGATAAAAAAAACACGATATTGTTCCTGCTCAGTTTCAGATTTTTTTTAGGCCTTTTTCTTGCGCCAGACTACATCTGGTGCAAGGCCTATTGAGTCCGCTGTGATCGCAAGCTCTATGGCGCCCCCTACAAAATCGCCTTTACTAAAACGTCATTATATCGGGCATACAAACTCCGATTTGGCTGAAATTTGACTTGGACATCGCATGGGGAGGAGGTCGCGAGGGACTGCTTGCAGTTTAAATTTTTTCGTCTGTGATTTGAGCTCTAATTTGACCCCCTGAACATACATGAAAACTCACCAAATTTTGTACACACTTCAGAAGTGTTAAAAACTGCGAGTATATATAGGTTTCGTAAAAGTCTGTAAAGAAATTTGTCTACAGCGCCCCCTAGAATAGTAACAATAGTTTGTATTAGGCCAGATCACGCCCTATTGAAGTTAGAGCTATGACCACATGTAGACATGTTCATCATATGATGACAGACAAAAAAACATATAAACTTTAGATTACTCCAGAGGTGAATATCCAATTAAAAAAACAAAAATGTTTACCTGTATTACAGGGCCACCTGTAGTACAGTGGCCCTGTCGTACAGGGCCACTGGATTAAGTCAGGAACATGTGGACTGAATTTGATGTAGATAGCACTAACTTTGACTGAGATATGCTACATTTAACATTTAGTTTAGTTAGCCATGCAAATGAATTTGTCACGCACCAACCAGAAAGCGGACCCAAGAAGCAGAGTACACACGATAGATGATGTTAAAAGAGTACAATGTCGGGGAAGTCCAAACTCAGAGTCGTGAACAGGCCAGGGGTCGATAACCAGGAGGACTGACGGGCAACGGTACCAGGAATTAGACAGGCTCTGAGTGAAAGCACAAACAGGGTCAGGACATGGGAGATCAGAATCAGCAGAAGTACAAAAAGGGAAAGGCAAAGGCGGTACCGTAATTTCAGCGTAGGTGCAGGTCCGAGAGAGCAGTCCGTTTCCAGGCAAAGGTTCCGTAAGGGTTCAGGCAAAAACAGAGTCAGGCTTAAGCATCGGGTCAATGGGTAACAGGCGATCAGGATCATGGGTCAGAGGCAAAAACAGGTCGGCAACACAAGGCTTGACAAGACTAAGAACACGGGTAAATCAATGACAACACTAGGTCAGACAAAGACAAAGAACCTTTGCCAGTTACAGGCTTAAATACTCACACGAGGGGAGGGGAGACACAGGTGTATTACAAGACACAGGTGGGAATGATTCCATTAATGACACGAGAGGAAGTAAAGACGGCAGACATGACACATGAGGAGGGTTACCAAAATAAAACGGGAAATGAGCACGACAGACATGAACAGGAAAAATAATCTCCAAAACGTGACAGAATTTCTCTTAAATGTTCCAATTTTCTTTTCTTTTTTTGGAAAAACCCTTTATATATTGTGTTGAATAGTTGAGTGGACACCAAATTTCAAGCAGTTTGGATGAAAACCCCAAGAGTAGTTTGAAAAAGTAGTTTTTTCCCCACATGCAAAATTGAGTTTTGAGCTCATATGATTCAGTCATCTTCAGGGAATCTAAGGATATTAGTTTTTTGAATGTGCGACATACGATGCAAAAGTTATAGACAAAAATGCCATGTCTTTTGTTATCGCGGCCTCACGTAACCAATGTTCACCAAATTTGGTAGTTACTCATGGAATCTGATTTTGTACATGTGTATTGAATTTGATGTCGCTAACTTTTACTTTCACAAAGATATGCAATTGTATGGTTTTTTTAGCTAGTTAAAAAATGTGATTGCTCATAAGTATCGCATTTTTTGGAGTAACTAAATTATTTTGATAACCTGAGGTCAGCGGTGTCTCTAGATATCCTGCCCAAAGTGCAAATTGAAGTTAAAATCTAGGAGAAGTAGGGAAAAGTATGTTTTCAATATATTGGAACATAAAAAAAGAAATTAAACACCGAGGTGGGGGTGGTTCATGTCAATAGACTCAGATGTTTCCAAGAAATAAAACTTTGCAAAGTTTATGAATGTGACACCTAAAATCCGGAAGTTAGAGGCATAAATGTGTAATTAGCTGTTATAGTGCCATCTAGTGGAATAAATTGACACTTTTATTTCTGATGGATTTTTATCCTATAGCTAAACAGCTATGAAGGTAATTGGGAGGCGAGACTCTCCTTCTCTCCAGTCTATCTTTGAAAAGACAGTGCTCGGTTTGGCAAATAGAGTGCTGTCAGATCCCTCACACATTCTATTCCCTGAATATGCGCTATGACCTTCAGGCAGACGTTACAGAGTGTGCAGTTGCAAAAGCAACCATTTTAAAAATTCTTTTCTTCCCACTTCAGTGGTACTACTGAACAGCCGGAACGTGGCTCATAGATCGTAGTCTTTGGAATCCTGTTAGTTATGTCCCCTCTTATGTCCGGGGATTTGCACTTTTTTTTCTCTTACTTATTATTACTTATTGTTGCTTCATTATTAAAGTAATAATAAGTTATTATTACTTGTATTATTGCTGTTTTGATTCTTCTTGTGCTTGTTAATTATTATTGGGGGTTCTCGACGTCGTGGTGGGCCACAAATGGTGGGTAATAGGTATAGGAGGAATTAAAATAATAATGGCACCGTAGAGTCTACAGTACCATGGTTCTTATTAAGGACTGTACAAATCTTACTGGTCTTCTTTCAATGACTGTACAATGCTGGTTGTGTATTGTCTGTATGTGTTTTAAAACGTGATGTTAGACTATATGCACTTTTGCCCAAGACAAATTTCCCGTAAGGGACAATAAATTATATCTCATCATCTCATCATCTATACAGTTACGGTACATTTCACAACTGTACTAATAATGGTTCATATTTCTTGTAATAAGCCACGCCCCCACATTGGCCAACCACAACCACCTTCAAAATATCGACTCAGAATGGGCCCTGTATCCGTTACGGCGTTACATTTCCAGTGTTTATAGCGCCCCCTAGAGTCCAGATTTCACCACACTCAAGACATACCTTCAAAATCATATGCCAAACTTCTATCTATAATTGTCTGTTGATAACATTTACTATATGCCATGTAAATGGCCATATATTTCGAATGCAAGCATTCACATACCACAGCGGTTTATAACTGCTTGCAGTTCTAGTCAGGGCGCCGAGCTCCGTGGCAGTTGAACCCCAGGCAGGTTTGTAGCACTCCCTATTGACCAATTTGCAGCAAATTAGATTTTGAGAACAAGTGCACATTGAACACTTTTGTTTCGAAAAACCAAATTGGAAAATGTCTGTCCTGGCTGGGATTCGAATCAGTTTCTTCTGGTATCTAATTGTTCACTCTAACCACTGCACCACTGAAGTCACAGTAAACACAGGCAGGACTTCAGTTTTTCTCACAGTGATAGTAGACTTCAGTAAACTTCAGAACTGTACCTCCAATTAAAAAACAAAAACACTTGAATTGAATAAACAATAAAGCCAGTGGATGAACTCAGGAACACGTGGACTGAATTTGATGTCGATAGCACTTAGACGGAGATATGCTACGTTTAACATTTAGTTTAGTTAGCTGATGAATGATTTGATGATCTAATGATCCATGTTACAAAAAACTTTTACCTCAATTTTTCGCCTCTGAATACGAAAGAAATTTCTATTTACGAAAGGAAACTGAAACCTCCGACACATAAATACAGTGCATTACTATACGTAACTATGTAATGTATGTAAATACGTCATGTACTGTACGTAGCATCCCATTGGCTATGAGGGAGCTACCCAGGATGCTTTTCATTACCCTTTGACCCTCATTCATCAGTACTGCCGTTTGGCTGTGGTTGTTGTCTCCCGGTAACACAGCCACTTTAACAGTCATTACCCAGCGCTTTTAGTATCAAAAGTTCAGCTGAATGGTGCAAGAAGAGTATATGAGCAGCAGACTATCATCAGCTTAAGGAAAATTGTAAAACAAAAACAAAAACTTGAACTCCGCAAGCCCGGAGAGGCAGACGGTTCCATGTGGCTATTAAGTGTCTGCACCGAGCAACTTTGCACAATGTGATGTCAATGTCCGGCATGAGGGAAGACTGTGGCTTGGAGTACTGGCTGACTTGGGCAGATGCTGTCACTAAATGATAGCCACCAGTCGGCTTACTGATGAGGAAGGAGGGGTTAAGATATTCCACTGTCACACCGACATCCTCAGGGCGATGGAAGACACCCAGTTTTTCCAGCTTGTCGAATTTCCATTGCAACTCAGTGAGTTTGTCTCTGCCATACAAGGCTAAGCAACCTTTTAGTTGTGGTGGTTCGACCGGGCCCATGTTCACTTTGGCCTCGAATGGGCTAACGGCACCATTGTTGCCCGAGATGGCAGGGTCGAACACTTTGTCGTAGTGTTCCAGCACGGAATGAAACTTAACTACTACTACTACTACTTGAATGCCACTGGAGTGCTGAACATTCGCAGGTCTTCCAGGGAGGTGACAGACTGTAGGTGTGGTGGTATGAGTGTTAGGTGCTTGGCTCAGAATAGGTGATGTTGAAAGCAGATCTACTTGGCACTAATGCTGGTGATGCTTCAACACGCAAGGCTTGCTTGAAAGGTTCAGGATGCGCATCCTCCCTACGATGCTGGGTATGACCCTAGGGTGGGTCCAGTCATGTATGGCATCGTCCCTGCCCACGGGGTGTCCCAGCGGGGTTCTATGGTGTATGATGTATCTGACGGGGCATTTCAAGAAATTCCCCTGGGCATATGGTCGTCGACACAGGAAGGCCACACAATGTAATGGTGCGGCGAACTGCATTCTCAGTGAGCTCAGTGCCTTCGGAGCCAGAGAAAAACACTGCACCATCAGCTAGGGTGATAAGTCTTTTTGCAGGATGAACAGAAATGTCATTCAAAGACATGAAGGGGGTGCCTGCAAGTATGTCCACATCCAGGTCCTCCACAACCACGCAATTAAACTGGAATTTGTTAGAACTAGGGTTGTCAAAAAAAATCGATTTTAGATACTAAATCGATATTGACCCTTGGTATCTAATTAGATACTAAGTTGCTGGAAAATCGATTTTTGTTTTTATGGTGCGTCGCCGCTTTTTTGTAGCGGGTAACGTTAAGAATTCTAAACAGGCATCAACGCGGTCAGCTCTGGCACAGCCGTAATGCCGGCGTGTAAATTAAAGTCTCTTTTTTTCTCCAGCTGCCTCTGACAGCACACGGGATGACGCCAGTGCGACCACTATGGCAAGCCAAAGTGTTCACATAGCCACGCGTTGTCTTTATTATATCACGCGTTACAGAACGCGTTCTAGCACGCGCACTGGCGCGCACAATGGCACGCGTTCTAGAACGCGCACTGGCGCGCACAATGGCACGCGTTCTAGAACGCGTTCTGTAACGTGTGATATAATAAAGACAACGCGTGGCTATGTGAACACTTTGGCTTGCCATAGTCCCGCAAGGGGTCCACGGTGGTCACATGATGCAATACGCTGCCGCCCGCGCACATAATGCTCGACCATAAAGAGTCTTGCAGTTAGCACTGCAGAAGGGCTTGAACAAAAAGATAGGCCACCTTAACTTACCAAGAGATAGACATGCATTTATTCTGCACCCGCACTCACTACCTTTTTTTAGCAGTCCATGGAGGACATTTTAAAAGGAATCCCTCACATCTCCAGTATTGAAATTAGTATCGAGTATCGAGTATTATCCTTAGTATCGGTATCGAGTTGGAAATTTTAGTATCGTGACAACACTAGTTAGAACCATGATAGAATGTGAGGCAGGTCTCCCCCAGCATCTTCATGGGAGAGGAACCATCAGCCTGGTGGGCTGATTGGGAGCTGGGGGCCACGTGAGCTCCAAGGCGGCGTGCTATAGACAGTTGGATCATACTGAATATAACATTTTTATTGAACTTTTTTTATGCATCCCCCTATTTGAGAACCACTGCTGTAGATGTATGTCCATTTGCACATATCTCAAACATGCAGTTTATTTATGCAAATCCACTTCACCTGTGATCATCATTGTTCCTGATTTTACAAACTAATTAATTTGTATTTACTGTGGAATGAAGTCTGCATTTCCCCATTTTATTTTCTATTTAAATCCTTCTTCTCCCTCAATTCTCAACTGATTTAAATTCTGATTGATTCATTAGATAGATCTAAGTGTTAGGCACAAAATGTATCACTTTGTTTGTCGAAATGTAAAATTGTAAACAATTTGTTTACAACTTTTTATATTTTTCCAGTCTGGCGTGAAAATCGCTTCTCCTCCCTCAATTCTCAACCAATTTCAATTCTGATTGATTCATTAGATAGATCTAAGCACTAGGCACAAAACCTATCACTTTCTTTGGAAAAATTTTAAATTGTAAACAATTTGTTTACAGCTTTGTATATTTTTCCAGTCTGGCATTAAAATCACTTCTCCCTCAATTGTCAACGGATTTCAATTATGATTGATTCATTAGATAGATCTAAGCATTAGGCACATTTATTGCTTTGTTTGTCAAATTTTAAAATTTTAAACAATTTGTTTACAACTTTACAACTTTTTCCAATCCGGCACTAAACCCCCCCCCCCCCCAGATTTAAATTCTGATTCATTCATTTGAAAGTAATTGCCCCAATATTAATTTTAGCTTTAACCACAATAATATGTCATTAACCAGTTACCTACTATTGTTCAGTCACATGCTACCTCAGAAGAGCTCTGGGGGCTTCCTATACCATTCACACTGTTTTTGGCATTTGTTGATAAAAACACATAGCCACACAGTGGGATTGATTTTATGATCTATTGAATGACTCCCTTTTGTTGATGGCAAGACGTCACAGCTGTGAGGTCTGGATGAGCACAGGGCCATTGGCCCCATCATTATTAATATTATTATTATTATTATTATTATTATTAGCTCATCCGGGAATGAACAACTGCTGTTGTGCTGTCCGTCGGCGTCTACAATTCATTCTAAATTGCTTCTCTCCCCTCATTTAACAGATTTAAATTCTGATTGATTAATTACATAGATCTTAGCACTGGACACAAAACGTATCGCTTCGTTTGTCAAAATTAGCCTTTGTAAACAATTTGTTTGCAACCTTGTTTTGTTTCAGTATGTCACTAAAATTGCTTCTCCTCCCCACAATTCTTAACAGATTTCAATTCCAATTGATTCATTGGTTAGATCTAAGCACTGGGCACAAAAGTTATCACATTGTTTGTCAAAAATTGCCTTTGCAAACCATTTGTTTACAACTTTGTTTATATTTCCAGTTGCTCACTAAAATCACTACTCTTCCTTCAGTTCTCAATGGATTGCATTTCTGTTTGATTGACTGAGTTCAATTTCAATGAAGATCATATAAATTAATTTCCCCAATATTAGTTTCCACCAACAACCTCCTGCGTAGCATTTAACAGCTTTTACCACAATTATATGTAATTACCCAGTTCCCTACTTTTGTTCAGTAAGATGCTACCCCAGGAGAGCTTTAGAGGCTTCATATACCATTCCAAGTGTTTTTGGCATTTGTTGATAAAAACAGACAGCCACACAGTGGTATTGTTTTTATGACTCCCTTTTGTTGATAGCAAGACATCACAGCTGTGAGGTTCGGATGACCACAGGACCATTGGCCCTAATTTTGGTATATATTAATTTCTCAGGGTCAGTGCAGTCAGACATAGTTCCAGACTCACAGCTGATTCAATTCAATTTAGTTCAGTTCAATAGAATTGTATTTATAAACCCCCAAATCACAACAAAGTCGTCTGACAGGGCTTTACAGAAACACAATCAACAACAGCGATATGTGAAAAGTCCCAAGCATCCCCTCTCCTCAGACACTCCTTCTTGGCAAGAAAAAACTTCAAAAGCCAGTGGGAGAGGGAGAGGGAGAGAGAGAGAGAGAGAGAGAGAGATCCTGTTAATAATATTGCTGCTGTATTTTGAACCAGTTGAAAGCTTTTTAAGGAATATTTAGGACACGCTACAAGTAAGAAGTTACAATACTCTAATCTAGATGTAATAAATGAATAATTTTTGGACAGAATATTTATAATTTTGGCTATGTTGCACAAGTGAAAAAGGCTGTTCTGCGTGTTTGATTAATCTGTGCTTTGAATGAAAGATCTGGATCAAATAAAACTCCTATGTTTTTAACTGTGGCACTGGATGTTACATTTAAGTTGTCTAAAGTAACAATCTGGTCAGTTAGGGAGTTTTTAGGGCCAATTATAATGACTTCGGTTTTTTCAGGGTTCAATAACGGATAATTGGCACTCATCCAAGTCTTGCACACATGTACTTAGTTTATCTTTTTTGCCTGGTCTGATCAGGTTTAATCGATATTGTTGTGTGTCATCCGCGTAACAATGAAACTCAATGCCATAATTTCTAATGATGTTACCTAAAGGGAGCATATATAATTTAAACAAAATAGACCCAAGGACTGACCCTTGAGGCACACCATAACTAACTCTGGAGAACGGCGATGATTGTTGATTAATGTTAACAAATTGGTAGCAATTAGATAAATATAATTTAAACCAGCAGAGGGCTGCTCCTCTAATACCTATATCACATTCTAATCTCTGCACTAAGATACTGTGGTCAATGGTGTCAAAGGCTGCACGAAGGCCTAAAACACCAGAACCATCTGACGTCAGTGACTAATAATAAGTCATTAGTGACTTTAACTAACGCGGTTTGAGTGCTATGATGGGCACAAAAGCCAGACTGAAATAGATAAACTATTATCCTGCAGGTGTTGACACAGCTGTTTAGCTATTACTCATTCTAAAACCTTTGAGAGGAAGGGGAAATTGGATATAGGCCTATAATTAGCTAGAATGTCAGGAACTAGGATAGGCTTTTTCAGAATTATTTTATTAACAACGTATTTTTAATGACTGCAGGACATATCCAGTAGTTAATGAAGTGATAATTATATTTAGGACAGAATCACTTTAAAGAGTTTTGTTGGGATTGGATCTAAGAGGCAGGTGGCTGATTTGGAAGACATGATAATAGATATTGCATCAGTTTGGCGTACAGTGGCAAAATTATTTAGTGTTACAGAGGGGTTTATAAAAAGGACTAGGTTTGGGACTGCTGTTTTTTCTGATCTAATATTTGGGAGTAGTTTATCTATTTTATCTCTAATAGTTGATATTTTATTGTTAAAGAACGGCAAGAAATCATCAGAATGGAGCATGGATGGAATAACTCGTTCTACAGAGGTGTGGCTGTTTATCAGTCTGGCTACAGTACTGAACAGGAATCTAGGGTTATTCTTGTTTTCTTCTATTATGGATGAGTAATATCTAATTTTGGCTGTATGCAAAGCTTGCTCATACTTTAGTAAGCTATTTTTCCAGGCATTGAAAGAAATTGGATCGCCTCCATTGCCTCTCTAATTTACGTGTTGCTTGTTCAAGGGAGCGAGTGTCAGCATTGTACCAAGGGGAGGTTAATCTAATCTTAGCAGTTTTTAACTGAAGGGGGGCGGCTGTATCTAAAGTAGTTTGTAGTGTGCGGATGGCACTATCAACTAACTCATCACTTATACTGTGACTAAATGTGTCCTTTATATAATCACATGACATAGTGGCTGAATTAACTCTTTGTACTTTGAGACAGCATGGTCACATAGTATCCTTTTCATTTGTGTTTTCACCACTTAGGTGGAAATATCCTCAAACAAAACTGAAAGGTAATTAAAAAGTGATCGGAGAGTATGGGATTATGGGGAAAAACAAGGTCACTAATTTCAACACCAAATGTTAAGATCAGATCGAGCGTGTGTCTGTGAATGTGAGTTGGTTTATTAACATTTTGGATGAAGCCTAATCCGTCTAGTAGGTCACTAAATGCATTACTAAGAGAGTCACTGTTGTTGTCGACATGTATATTAAAATCACCAACTAATATAATCCTATCCCAGTTCAACACTACATTGGATGGAAAGTCAGAGACTTCTAATAAAAACTGTGAATAAGGACCAGGAGGGTGATAAACTATAACAAAAAAAACTTTCAAAGGAGTGGTAAGTATGATTAATTTTATGATAAATTTTAGGGCTAAGACTTAAACTGGAGTGAGATATTACTGCCACTCCTCCACCATGACCACTGGTTCTGGCTGTGTGATAGTTCACGTGAGTTGGTGGCATGGATTCATTTAATGCGACATATTCATCCTGCTGAAGCCAGGTTTCAGTCAGAGCAAAAATCTGTGGTGCAGATAGAGTTCAGAGCTTGTTCTAATTCTCACTTCTTGTCCCTGCCTGACCTTTTCTACAGTAAATGAAAATATATTATAATGCAGTTTATAGGAAAGGAAAAAGGAAAAAAAACATTCAGTCACTCACATAAACATAATTTTTTACACATAATACACACAGTTTACAGATGCTACAGTTTTGTTTGTTCTTCAACTAAGATGTAGTTGTGGTGAACATTTTCAAATCCGTAATCCGGTGTAAGTGAGTTTCAGAGTTTAGAGTTTAAGCCGACTGTCCACATGTTGTTTTGCAGAATGGGATTTAGCCATTTTGGTTTGTTCTGGTTTCTCTATTGCTGTTTTGCCCTCTTCATACATTAGCAGAGGGGCTCAGGTTGTTTAGACATTTAAAAATGGATTTGAGAAAATGTACCTCTGCAAAGCTTTCAAAGCTTAGTACATTGTATTTTTTAAGAATATAACAACAATGATATCTGATTGTTTTTTTGTCCATAATTTGTGGGGTTTGATTATACAGTGATATGATGTGTTTAGCAGCAGTGGTAGGAGCTTAAGTAGAATGGGTTTGAGCCTGAACTGTCATACAGTATGAGATATGCGTGAAAATATCATAGCATGCATCTACAGCAGCACCAGGTATATAGTGTCAGATTAATTTGAAACAGTTTAAATTACTTTGTACAGTTCATGAGATTTTCTTTATATGCTTATATCAAATTTAAGTTGGGGATCAAGTACCAAGCAAAGATATTTGAATCCTGTTACAGTCTGCATTTTTTCATCTCTTAAGTTGACATGAAAAAAATTGTTTTCAATTTATATATATTTTATATATATTCAATTTATATCTGCCCAACCTCCACTGTAGATGGAGCTGCAGCATTGGCAGCCTTCTTTAGTGCCTCGGCAGGTACATCATCAGCATATGCACAGCTTTTTAAAATTTTTTAACCTTTAGTATACATTTCAGGTGACCTCATTTGAACTCCAGGTGACCCTACATGGGGTTCACAGCCGGAGGTTGAAAACCACTGGATTCCAGTCAGGACATTAACTGACTCTAGTCTTCATGGGATCTGGAACCCCAGGTTGATTGACAGTGGACATTCCAGAGTCTCAGTATTTTGAACTAGGGCTCCAAGTATCAAATATTATTTGTAATTGAGTATTCTGTTGATTTTTTTTCATCAATTAATCAAGTAATTGGATGAGTTCCATTTTTGTTCTTGTTTTTTCAACCCTTTAGGTTCTGACACATTATTGATGAGTGTTCTATATGTATGAGCTATTCTAAATATAACTCATAGAGCAAAAATAGAGCACTAAGTGAGACCAAAAACAAACAGTTTGGGATTTGTTTGTTTTGACTATGGTTTCTATGGTTTCTGCCATAACAGTTGAGCACATAGACATGGTTGAGTGAACTGTGCTGCCAAACCTCGTTGACATATTCAGATCAGATCAGTTAAACCGTCTGTGTGAAACACTGATAGCGGAGGAGCTAAGGTGATATATGATAGCAACCTGATGAACATAAATGAAATTAATCTTCCAGGCAATTAATTTGTCTTCAACATTTTTTGTACTTGAATTATTTGAAGAATTGTTTGAACATCATTAATGCTGGACATTGTTTTGAACATTATTAACATTGGATGTTATCCAGGTTTAGAATGTTATTAATGCTGGATGTTGTCTTTCCCTCAGGCATCCGGTGTGGAGGAATCTGAAATTCCTGATGACATTAAACTCATTGGATTTGCGCAGCTCAGCATCAGTTAAGTCGGGCAAAGCCGGCAACAAGGACAGCAACCGGTGGTTTTGCACAGTTGCATTGTAGTCAATTCCAAGAAACCACTACTGCCAAAGAGAGGAGGAGGAGGATGAGGAGCAACTGGCAGGAGTGTGACACTACTGCAGGATGCATTAGGACCACAGTGAGGACAGGCTGAGTTCATCACAGGAATCACACTTGAAACGTTTACAGTGCGCTTACAAACTGGAGAAGACATGCAATCAACTATATCAACTCCCAAATTAATCTTTTTTGTGTTCTTTTCTTCCTCTTCATTCATAAGCACAATCCAAACCATCTCCTGCCAGTACTGGAAGTGATTGCCTTTGTTATTATTTTGAATCAACTGTGCCACAAACTCATATGAGTTTGGTGCCATCTTTTTATGGCACTTTAAGCTACACTGAATTGGAAAAGTGTAATCTCAGCCTTAGTCAAACTATATTTTACCAGTGCGATGGGTGAATACTTGAGTTTACTTGGTGTCATCCTCAGTCAGATTGGATTTTCCTGAAATTTTGAAGAAAACAATGAGCTTCCTCCTATTTATACACAGTGCGATGCATTTTCCCTACTGCGGCATTAGCATCTATTGGTTTTGCCAAAAGAAAATTTCAAATGAACATAAAACAATTAAAAGTGCTTCTGTAAATGCAGTCAGATGGTGTTCTTCTCCAAAGAAGATTATTCACACACATTTAGACTCCTTGTACTATGCAAGTTTCACTTTTTTGCGTCTGAATTTCTTTGAAGTTCATGAAAAGTCAACCGGCATACTGGGCAGCTTCATGAATCCGCTGCTTTTACAAATTTGCTGATGAATCCTGAAGCTCACACATGGGTCATTCTCTTCCATTTGAAGTCCGAGGTCAACTGTCCATGGGGTGGTTTTCTTCTTCACAAGTGTTGATGTGAAAGCTGCGAAGAATCGTCAATGCTGGCGGTAGATGTGTGAGCATGGGCAGTTTGTGTTCCAGATGAATTGTTGGTGAACCCCAGTGCAATGCGCAACAACCCAAAATATTCAAACATGGTGAAACAAAGGGTCAGTTCTTCCACAATTTAACATCCTGAGATTTGTCTCTAGTAAAACATGTACCTTCCGATTACATTTGTGAATGAGCCAATACTCTTTTCTCCAATTGTCGTATAATCCAAAAGTAATTTCTCACTACTATAATAACAACATGGACGGGCACATCTGACCACAAGATCATAGATGAGTCTTGATTGATGATGATTCCATGTCTGGTGTTTCTTCCCAATACTGACATTCTCTAAAATACAGATTCAGAAGAACGCTGGTTTCAATTTAATGCAAATACAAAATATTACAGTAATAAAAATAATATCCTGATTTGTATTGTGCTTTTAAAGCCCACAAAGTGCTTTAATATGCAAAAAGTCACATTTAATATTATAACAAGAGTATTTAGCACACACACACACACACATAAGTCGCACCAGCCAAAAAATGCATAGTAACAAAGGAAAAAAACATAGATACCAAAACCAAGAACGGACATTTCATCTTGAAAGGCAGTTTAAAATAAAAATAAAATGGAGAACAGACTGAATAGGTGCGTGTGTGGTATGTTAACAGTTATTCAGATACCTATAGCATAAAGAACATGCTCATGCACAACATACTCTTGTGCTTGTTAGTGTGAAAACAACATGCAAAATTATATAATAATGTGTTAATAATTTCGCATATAAGTCGCTCTGGAGTATAAGTCGTGCCTCCGACCAAACTATTGGAAAGAAATGCGACTTGTAGTCCAAAAAATATGGTGTGTGTGTGTCCATCAAAAGTAATTAAAAACACTTTGAAATCAGAGCATTTGCAATGGCCAGACATTGTTCTTAAAACAGATTTACAGTGCCTCTAATTCCACTGTTGATTGATCTTAAGGTACTGACTAATATCTGGGCTGGTCTTAAAGTACTGACTAATATCTGTGCTCTGTGGATGAGGTGTTTTCCTTGAGTCCAGTGGACTGTGGTGGCCCATCATAGTCGGTTTGTCCTGACACTGACTGATACTAAACTGAAGAGGATTTTAGAGTCACACACCATCTGACCCACTAGTCCTTTACAGATGAGAACAGCCTCCCACCCATAAATACACCCTGAAAATGCCATGTCTTTAACATCACGTATATGCTTTGGAGGGATTTTGTAATTTTGTCTTTATGTTGGTGTTCCTAAAAACACAAAAAAATAACCAAGAAACTGCTTTTTAGTACACTGCAAAAATCAAACTCTGAGCAATCGGATCATTTCTGTTTTTTCCCTCATTTGTAGTTTATTCTCATTTTTAGTTTCTCATTTCTTGTTTCTAGTTTATTTTTCTTGTTTCTAGTCCAAATATATGATCAGGTAACCTAGCAATGCTAGATCTCCCTAGCAGAGGCACATCAAATGTATATTATGTAGTACTCTAGTTACGCTCAATGTAACTTTTGGCTAGATTTCCCTGAAATTGGGCATGAATTACGGTGACGTATAGAGTCAGAGGGTGGGCGTACAAAGTGACGCTGGGATGATTCGAAGAGAAACAACCATAGAAGAACAACGTGTGGTGATTTCCTTTTATCAAAGAAATCTTGTCACACGAGACCTCGCGAGATGTAAATTTGGCGGGATTTCTCGTCGTGTTATAATTCTGTCTCACGAGGTTTGTTATCCAGCAAGCAGGCAGAAAGACATCGGAAAGTACTGGTATTTCCTGGGTGCGATTTGCTGGGGAACCCCCCCTCTGGTTTTGGACATTGGGTTCATTATGGTCCACTGATTTTGATGCCTGCGTGCGTCCAGGCCCCCCCGGGATCCCACCTTAGCCAGCACGCACCAATTCAATTCAATTCAATATTATTTATAAAGCCCTAAATGACAACAAAGTCATTTAGGGCGTTTTTGGAAAGCCCTGTCTCACAGGGCTTTACAAAAACACAATCAACTACAGAGATATATGAAAAGTCCCAAGCATCCCCTGTCCTTAGGACTCTCCTTCTCGGCAAGCCACCGTTGGTTTTCTGGGAGACCCTCTGAGTCGCGTGTGCATTAGACTCCTGTGTTTCCAGATGGGTCAGTGGGTTGCCGATATCGCAGGCACCCCTGGCATCTGTTATACGTGGGCTGGTCCCTGCCCTGGTGATGTGGTTGACACGCAATGAGAAAAGGCGCAGCGAGTCCGGGTAGTAGCGATGTCTGGGCAGAGGGTTCCTTAAAGCCTGGAGCTGGACGCGCGGTGCGCCGGCAGAGGAAATGTGCATGGCGAGGGTGCATTTCCTCATTTGGACCTCAACTTCCACAGTCAAGCGCCAGATTTGTGTAGAGGAAGAAGTTCATTAAAAGTTAACAGTTACAGAGTTATAAAATCCATGTGAAAATAAGTCTCTTGTCCTTTCATATAATTTGTAATTTAGTTTTCTTAAGATTTCGTCTCGTCCCAATCTTGTTGTTCGGCTCGTCTCATGAGTTGAGTGTCTCATCACACCCCTAGTGATGAATGTGAGAAAATGTCAGCAATCTTTAAATTCTTTTTACAGAAGTGTCATTAGGCTCCATAATCCCCAATTTTTTTTTGTCATTCCGAACGTTCTCCAGACTCCTCCATGAACTTTCCGGCGTCTAACTATATCATCCTAAAGATTGTGCTGATTGGTTGTACTACCATCCTATTGCACACAGAGGGATTTGAAAGACAACCTTTTAGCCCGCCTTTCCTGCCTCTGAAGCATTCCTAGACCTATACATGTAATGAATAAGGATAGCGCGGCTAGGCTAGTGATCAGATTAATATCAGACAGCACAACTACAGAGGAACTTTTCAGTCAAATAGAAGAACTGATTTATAGATAATTGCACTGGAACTAATCTGACTGAACTAATCTGACCAAGATAATTTTACTTGCTTCCATTGGCAGATTTTTCTTTTGCTTGAATTAAGTTTCAAAAATCGCAGATGAACTCAAAGACTCAACTCTACTTTTGGTATCAGTGCCCAAATGAATTTTGTTATTTAAATATGATCAGATATTTTGTCATTTTAGGGCAGCACAATGGTGCAGTGGTGAGCACTCGTGCCTCATAGAAAGAAGGCCCTTGATTCGATTCCCACACCAAACCTTTCTGTGTGGAGTTTGCATGTTCTCCTCGTTTCTGTATGCGTTTTCTCTGGGTACTCCGGTTTCCTCCCACCATCCAAAGACATGCACTGATAAGTTAATTGGTTAATCTAAATTGCCCATATGTGTGAATATGAGAATGATTGTTTGTCTATACATGTTCAGCCTTGCGATAAACTGGCGACTCATACAGGGTGTACCCCGCCTTCGCCCATTGTAGCTGGATTAGGCCCCCCATGACCCTAGTGAGGATAAAGTGGGTTCAGATGTCTATAAATTTCAAATATTTGGACTAGGAATGAGCTATTCCACTTCTTCAGGTAGACTTTTCTGTGCAGACACACAGTCCATCACAGTGCATCCTGTGATCAGCTCATATTCTCATTAGTCCAGTTAAAGCAGACGGTAGATAGTCCAGCTAAAGCAGACAGCAGTGATAGTAGATCCCCTCACACTGACCTCCAGCTCCAGTCTGATTATTAAGTTAAAGATGAAGAGAGATAAATATTTTGCACCATTGCTTCATCAGAACTACCTGCAGGTACTATTAGTATTTGACAGGACACAAACTCCTTCAGGGTTAAGTGTATCAACATGTACATTATTTACAAGAAAACCGTATTTTGAACAAGACTTCTTTGATGATGTGATCTGTACAATTCTAATGAAAAGCAGATCTTGTGCCAAATTCTGAACCGTCAGATTGCTCACCTTCAGGTGGTGATGGTCAGGGTTAGTGTTGAGGTTAGGGTAGGGTCAGGGTTGTTAAAGGCAGGGGTTAGTTTAAGGTTGTGGTTGAACTGACCCTTTGAAATGGCGGCAGGCCTGTTGTGCTTTGGTCACTGGTCTAGTGGTTTTCAACTGTAGTCTGTGCTTTTATATTAACACTCACCTACTGTCGTCACTCCAGCCGTGGCTGATCAGCTGAGTGTGTAAAGATGTGCACCGTCACACAAACAACCTGAGGTTTGTACTTCATGGTGCGAATGCATCAGCTGTTTAAGTGTCAGAGAGCGTTTGTAAATATTGACAAAGTGTGAACTCCTTTAGTTTTGTGCACATTTGTTCTGTGGTGTTTTCCACCATTGGCCTTGGTCATTCATCAGATTTTGTGTTTCATTGGCACCTGATGAATTTGTTCACATGTTGGACTCGTCATTAGGCAAAGACACACTGAGCTTCAATATGCAGATTTCAAAAGGCTTTGTTTTTCTACTTTTCCTTCTGTACATGTGTGTGATTTCTGATGCAACCTTCAAATATGGAGCGATTTTTGGGACAAAATTAAGCATATTCACAGTAAACTAATGTGTGCATATTTGGGATATGCATGTGTTGTAGTTGAGCATAAAATAAACATTTGCAAACTCTAAAATGAGTCATTTTGTACTTAGAATGTATTGTGTGTTTGATATTTGTCAGAATCTGAATTGAAAAGTTACGACATCAAAAAGATTTACGAAATGAAAAGTTAGTCTTCAGTACGAATACGAATTTCTCAGATAGAAGAAAGTGGTCAAAAATAAGTCCTTGCTTACGTGACTGCTTTCAATCCTAAAGTAAATTATTTTTTTCCCATGGATAGAGCCACACTCTGAGAAAAGTCACAGATTTTCCAGAACTTCTGGGAGAGAAGTTGTCACTAATTTTTGAATTCCATCTGTTTGCTGTGTTCAATGGATAATGTCTGTGACATGACATAAGCCATGACCCATTTTTGACCTCTTTCTTCCATCTGAGAAATTTGTATTCATACTGAAGACAGTGTACTTGTAACTTTTCAATTCATATTCTGAAAAATATCAAACACATATTATACGTACAAATGAACTCATTTTAGATTTGGCAAATATTTATTTCATGCTCAACTACAACCAAAGACACATGCATATTCCAAATATGCATGCATTACTTTGAATATGCTTAACTTTGTCCCAAAAATTGGTCTTTATACAAAGCTTTGAACTGAACATCAAACACATTTTCTTCATTTTTTTCTTTTCCTTTTTTTCAGGCAAAAGTGTGGGTTAGGGTTAATCTAGGGGTCTCAAACATGCGGCCCGGGGGCCAAATGTGGCTCACCAAAGGTTCCCTGTGGGATTAATTTTCGAAGTGCAAAAATTTCAGTCAAGGCTGTGGAACTCTAGTTCTAGTTTCACATACAGACCAATATGATCTACAGTCAAATAATAATGGGAGCCTAAGTGACGCAATTCTATTTCCGGTCAATTTCTGGGCCATTGTGCCTAAGTGCCATAAAAAAAATTAACGCGAGTCAATGGAGGGATAAAAATAATTTTCTGGTCCCGTTTGAAATGTGCTACGGTTTTCACATATGATGTCTGTGAATTTTAAAGATACATTTTCACATTGAGAAAGCACTCACTTTGGACAGGCATCCAAAGTTACGTTAGGTTTTATGTGAGAGTAAGTAATGGACTACAACGTTGGTCTCACAAATATTATGTCGCCACCAAGCTTCACCATCAAACTCTTTGAAAATGGTTGTGACTTTGGCAGGCTTCACCTCCTTCTTTCAGGACGAAGTCATGAGCATCAAACATGGAGAAAACCACTTTAAATCGGGGCATGTGGAAGTGGCAGCTACTCCGGGGGAGAGATAGTTGGTCGAGTGAGAGCCAGCATGCGGGACAAGCTCTCGTCAGCCGGGAAGCGGTAGAGGGAACATGTGGAAATGGTGTTGTGATTACACCGGGGGCAAAGCACACAGGCATTTTCAAATGAAAAATAGAAAAGGCGGTATACGGTTTTGAAAAGTTTGCAGGGAAAGATTCTGCTGTGATGTCAGCTATGCGACGTCTGATATGTAGTCCAAACAGAGTCTAAATAATTACATATTTTTACACGCTAATAAATCACAAAACACGTATCAAAGAAACTCCAAACGCACATCGTTGGTTATGATTTTAATTGAAGTACAGCAAATGTGTGATTCAGGGCGTAAAGTAAAGTGGACCAGAAAATAATTATTTTCTCCTCATCCACTCTCATGTTAAATTTTTCCAGAACTTAGGCCCAGTGGACCGACCGGAAGGGGTAGAGACTTAGGCTCCCTATTGTAGAATAACCTACAATGAATAATGAATAGATATTTCCTCTCAATTTGATGTGCAAAAAATATTACATTATACAGATAAATAAATTATGACAAGTTAAAGTTTCTGGCTTTGTTTTAGTGCAAAAAATAACATTAAAGTAAGAAAATATTTACATTTACAAACTAGCTTGTAACTGAAATGTGAATAACCTGAAAAAATGTGAACATGAAATTTAAAGAAAATGAGGATTTTTAGGAAAATTACAAAATTTGCTTGTTACAAATTGTTTAGTGTCTTTGTAGATCTGATCCATAATGCACATGTAGAAATAAGTTGAGGCAGAATATTGTTAAACCTGCACTTATTTCTCTTAAGAAACTGACATTTTTTTCAGGTTAGTCACTATATATATTTTTTCTTATTTGGATAGTTTATAAAAGTAAATATTTTCAGAATTTAATGGGGGGGTTGTACTGAAAACAGACAAAGAATTGGAGTGTTCATCATTTGTAGGTTATTATGCTAATATTTTACTGGTCTGGCCCACTGGAGATCAAAAGGGGGCTAAATATGGCCCCTGGGTTAATTCAAACTCGAGCCTCTGCAGAGTCACTGAACCACAAGTGTTCATTCAATCCCCTGATGCTAAATAAATGTTTTTTTTTTGTGGTTTTTTTTTACAGATCATTACATATATTTTAAATATGCTTAGCCATAAAATGTGTACTTAAACACTTGCAGAAATGGAGGTGGATTATTTGTGATAACATACAAAAGAGATTCCTTATCAGATGATAAAGACATGCAAATGATTTTTAGTATCTAATTCAAATCACCAGATGATTAAATGACCGAAGATGACACTGCTCTGATGTGGAGTTGTATTTTGTTTTCTTCCTCTTCACATGACCAGTTTGATGATTACCAGGTATGATTGAAAATTTGACATTTTCTAACCACAAGGCAGGAACAAAAGTGTGAATGAATACAGACTGAACTAAAGCCAAGAGGTGAAGAAGTGAACACATTAGAAAACACAGTAGGATCACAATCACAACACTTTAATCAACCTTTACCAGCCTGACACACATTACAACTATGTATATATATATATATATATATATATATATATATATATATATATATATATATACAGTGAGAGTAAAAAGTATTTGATCCCTTGCTGATTTTGTTGGTTTGCCCACTAATAAAGACATGATCAATCTATACTTTTAATGGTAGATGTATTCTAACATGAAGAGACAGAATATCAAAACGACAATCAAGAAAATAACTTGAAGGAATATATATGAATTTATTTGTATTTCATTGAGGGAAA